>SJYO01050590.1:48408869-48475664 GCA_006410555.1 Capra ibex
GTCCACCAGACCATAAGGGTAGAGAAAGTCTTAAAAGGTGTCAAATAACACTAGGTGTGTCAGTTTCCGAAACCGTATCAGTTATTTCGTCTTTAGCTACAAAAAGACCTTGAGAGAACGAAAAAGGTACTAGGTCGTCTACAACCGTTAAACTAGAGACCAAGGAGACGGAAAAGATTTTGGTCGAACTTGTAGACCTTCAAGTGTCAAGTGCATAACGACTTCGGACCGGACCTCTTAAAACTCGTAATGAAATGATCACACACTCTACTCACGTTAACACGCCATCAAACTCGTAAGAAACCGTAACGGAAAGAAACCCTAACCTTACTTTTGACTGGAAAAAGTCAGGACACCGGTGACGACTCAAAAGGTTTACACGACTGTATAACTCACGTCGTGAAAGTGCCGTAGTAGAAAGTCCTAAACTTTATCGAGTTGACCTTAAGGTAGTGGAGGTGATCGAAACATGCTGGGATAGTGCATCTGTGTTAATACGTAGGGACCACATAACCACTCCTTTGTCCGTGTCTCTCCAACTTACTGAACGTGTTTTAGTGTGTCGTCCGATCTGAAGTTCTGTCCGCCTCCTCCTTACACAAAGGAATTCCTGTCATTGTGTAGAGTGATTACTATTTCAACTAGTTCTCCTGTGTCAGATCTAGACACCGGTTCTCTGAGGAATTGCGGCGTAAGAATTTAATCTGACCGGGCCAGTACAGTCTCCCCCACCCGTCCCCCGGGAGCGCGTGTAGAGTGTCTCGCTCGTCTCCTGTGGACGTAGTGTTTGCTTTCTTATGGACTTTAGTTCCTCCGTCTGGTAGGTTCATCCTTCTCCACTTTATACTCCTTGACTCTCCGACTCAAAGAATCAAAGGTGAAAGGTGACCAAGACTTCTTATAGATATCTACACGGCACTATGACATAAAGGAGTTTAGAGTTTATCGTAGTCACATCGAGTGTGGTAATAACCTGTATGGAGATTCTTTTTCTTTGTAGGAGAAAAGAGTGGTAGACATTCTACGTAGGGTTAAAGTTTTCGTCATTATACACTCCTTTCTTTGTTTACAGAGACTTAGTTACTTAATACCATTTTTCCAAAGTCCCACTTTACCCGAACCCTTTTGAAACTCAATTTGCCCGAAGAAATAACGGTCTGGAAATAATACGAGCACCCTCGAGCCTCAGAGATTCTTCCCCATTCATTACTCGCAAAGGGTACCCACAACCAGGTTTCTTGGAAAAGAGGGTCTCACACGGTCTCTTCCTCGGTAGATGTCTCGGTTGAGTCCTTTTGGAGAAAATTCCTTTTCTCCTCGTACACCCCTGACTCGTTTTTGGCTTCTCATAGATTTAGACTTCTCTTTTTTCTACTTTGTAACCTTCTTTCTGGAGCTTTCTGAAACCCTCCCTTGACTCCACTCCCATTCCCTTCCTTCTTTTCTACTCTTTGTGTCCTCAGACCGAGAGTTTTTCTTTAGGTTCAAGACGGGATTGACTCTCCCTGACATTGAGAGGTAGGGGATTACACCCCAACCCAGACCACTGGGGGAGGGTCTCTCAGGATGTACCTTTTCACCCCCGTCCCTCTCTTTTGACTGCTCTTGGTGGGGTCGTACACTGGTTCTAATTATAGTTGTCACCACTCAATATAACCATAAAAGGTGAGAACTATACTACTTTTACAGTAAAGGGAGACACTACAAAGAGGGGGTCTGAGTATTAGGGTCAGATTCGTACTCTTTTTGTAGTCTGTTTAGGGTTATCCCCTAGTAGAATGATGTATGGACTGACAACAACGTCAAATCAGCGATTCAACACTGGGAAAACACTGAGGTACCTAACATTGAACGGTCCGAGGAGACAGGTACCCTAAAGGGTCCGTTCTCATGACCTCACCCAACGGTAAAGGAAACGGTCCCCTAGAAGGACTGGGTTCCTAGTTTACGTGCAGAAGACGTGACCGTCCGTCTAAGAAATGGTGACTCGGTGATCCCTTCGGGTAAATGGACTGATCTTAGGAGTTTTAACAGTTATAGCTCTAAAAGGACCACCAGATCCCCGATCCCGAGGTACGAAGTTACGTCTCCTGTGTTCAAGTTACGGACCCGTCCCTTGATTCTAGGATGTACGACTCGTGTCGAGCCGTTCATTGTTGTTGTTTTGACAGTTTTAGTAGTTTTTGTTCCGTCCTTCTCTCTAACATAGTCGGTTTTCGTCGGGCTCTGCACTACCACCACCAAATCAACGATTCAGTACGGGTTGAGAACGCTGGGATACCTAACATCGGATGGTCCGAGGAGCCGACGACGACGACGACGATTCAGGCGAAGTCAATATAGGCTGAGACACTCTGGGGTATCTACCGTCGGGTGATCCGTAGGGGTAGGGACCCTAAGAGGTCCGTTCTTGTGACCTCACCCAACGGTAAAGGAAGAGGTTACGTACTTTCACTTTTCAGTTTCACTTCAGCGAGCCAGCACAGGCTGAGCATCGCTGGGGTGCCTGACGTCGGATGGTCCGAGGAGGCAGGTACCTTAAAAGGTCCGTTCTCATGACCTCACCCAACGGTGACGGAAGAGGTGATCCTATCTGGCAAACCACATAAATAATGAGTTCGCCCTTTCTTTGTTTATCCGATGGTTCCATCGTCACTCTCTAAAGTTGAACCGGTTCTTGTCGACGTTTTGAGACTACCTTTACCTCTTTTCGTTTAATCGTGAATTCTTTCCCTTGACCACACCCAAGAGTTTATAAATAGGGTTGATCTGGAACCAGAACCATTTACGTGTTATTTATGAATAACTAATGACAACTGAACTAAGGAGGGTGTTTATAAAAACTTTATAACGTTTGTGACTCACTTCCGGACCCCTCCAGTAGGTCTAATTTTTTTAACCCTTAGAACGGTCGGATCTTAGGTCTTTGACACAAAGTAGTTAAGACTCTGTGTGTAGAATTTTTGAATGTTATAGAGACATTACACCCGTGAAGAGTATCAACAACGAGTGTTCACCGTCACACCAGTGGTAGGATCTGTGTTAGGGTGAACTGATAGTACAAGTATGACGTAGTGGAAGGTGACTTAATATGCGTACCAACCAAGATACGTATGTTCCAGATTAATAGTAAATTTTATAGTAATTTTTCTACTGTTAGACTAAGTCATACCTTTGTTTGTCATACCCGTGTCCTTCAGTCCCTTTACCCCGTCGCCCCGTCTTTATATTGTCGTCTCATCGTTAATAGGCAGAACTCTCCTTACTGGTGTTAAGACATAACAGGACGTTTCGATATTGTTTCACGAATGTCATCAATTCTTTCCTACATCCTCGTCGTCTTGAGGTGCTTCGACACAACAGTGACTCTTCACAGGTTTCCTACCGTCTGGTGTGTGGTTCGTTGTTGTGTTCCCTCGAATCTCCTTTGACTCAGGGTCCCTCCCTACTTCCGTCACCCTGTGGAACTGGTGTTTGCGACCACACTGGCTACGGGACCTCGTTGCCGACGGGTTTGTAGGTCGGTGGTCCGTCGGAAGCCGACTTGGAGATTGTTCACGTTAAGTGGACTTTCACTTTGTCACTTTCGGTGAGTCAACACAGGCTGAGAAACACTGGGGTACCTGATATATTAGGTACCTTAAGAGGTTCGGTCTTCTGGTCTCACCCATCGGAAAGGGAAGAGATCGTCTAGAAGGGCTGGGTACTTATCTTGGTCCCAGAGGACGTGACGTCCGCCTAAGGGTCTCCTTTCTTAGTTTAATACTTCAATCACTTTTTCCTTTCGTGATAAAACAAGAGTCGCAAAAAAGAAAGAAGTCAAGTCAAGTCAAGTCCACGAGTCAGCACAGTCTGAGAAAAACTGGGGTGTAAGTAGAAAAACTACTTAGTGTCGTGCGGTCCGGAGGGACAGGTAGTGGTTGAGGGCCTCAAGTAAGTCTGAGTGGAGGTAGCTCAGTCACTACGGTAGGTCGGTAGAGTAGGAGACAGCAGGGGAAGAGGAGGACGGGGGTTAGGGAGGGTCGTAGTCCCAGAAAGGGTTACTCAGTTGAGAAGCGTACTCCACCGGTTTCATGACCTCAAAGTCGAAGTTATAGTCAGGAAGGTTGCTTATGGGTCCTGACTAGAGGAAATCCTACCTGACCAACCTAGAGGAATATCAGGCTCTATGAGAGTTCTCAGAAGAGGTTGCGGTGTCAAGTTTTCGTAGTAAAGAAACCACGAGTCGAAAGAAGTGTCAGGTCGAGAGTGTAGATATGTACTAATGACCTTTTTGGTATCGGAACTGATCTGCCTGGAAACAACTGTTTCATTACAGAGACGAAAAATTATACGATAGATCCAACCAGTATTGAAAGGAAGGTTCCTCATTCACAGAAAATTACAGTACCGACGTTAGTGGTAGACATCACTAAAACCTCGGGGGGTTTTATTTCAGTCGGTGACAAAGGTGACAAAGGAGTAGATAAAGGGTACTTCACTACCCTGGTCTACGGTACTAGTACGGTACTAGAAGTAAAAGACTTACAACTCGAAATTCGGTTGAAAAAGTGAGAGGAGAACGTGAAAGTAGTTCTCCGAAAAATCAAGGAGAAGCGAAAGACGGTATTTCCACCACAGTAGACGTATAGACTCCAATGACTATAAAGAGGGCCGTTAGAACTAAGGTCGAACACGAAGGAGGTCGGGTCTCAAAGAGTACTACATGAGACGTATCTTCAATTTATTCGTCCTACTGTTATATGTCTGAACTGCATGAGAAAAGGATAAACCTTAGTCAGACAACAAGGTACAGGTCAAGATTGACAACGAAGGACTGGACGTATATCCAAAGAGTTCTCCGTCCAGTCCACCAGACCATAAGGGTAGAGAAAGTCTTAAAAGGTGTCAAATAACACTAGGTGTGTCAGTTTCCGAAACCGTATCAGTTATTTCGTCTTTAGCTACAAAAAGACCTTGAGAACGAAAAAGGTACTAGGTCGTCTACAACCGTTAAACTAGAGACCAAGGAGACGGAAAAGATTTTGGTCGAACTTGTAGACCTTCAAGTGTCAAGTATATAACGGCTTCGGACCGAACCTCTTAAAACCCGTAATGAAATGATCACACACTCTACTCACGTTGACACGCCATCAAACTCGTAAGAAACCGTAACGGAAAGAAACCCTAACCTTACTTTGGACTGGAAAAGGTCAGGACACCGGTGACGACTCAAAAGGTTTAAACAACCGTATAACTCACGTCGTGAAAGTGTCGCAGTAGAAAGTCTAAACTTTGTCGAGTTGACCTTAAGGTAGTGGAGGTGATCGAAACAAGCATCACTACGAAAGATTCCGGGTGAACTGAAGTGTAAGGTCCTACAGACCGAGATCCACTCACTAGTGTGGTAGCAGTAATAGAACCAGCACTTCTAGAAAAAACATGTCAAGAAGACACATAAGAACGGTGGAGAAGAATAGAACAAAGACAATCCTGGTATGGTAAATACAGGAAATAACTCGGGTAGAAACGTACTTTACAAGGGAACCATAGAGACTAAAAGAACTTCTCTATAGATTAGAAAGGGTAAAACAACAAAAGGAGATAAAGAAACGTAACTAGCGACTCCTTCCGAAAGAATAGAGAAGAACGATAAGAAACCTTGAGACGTGAGTCTACGAAAATAGAAAGGAAAAGAGGAAACGAAAAGTGAAGAGAAGAAAAGTGTTGATAAACATTCCGGAGGAGTCTGTCGGTAAAACGAAAAAACGTAAAGAAAAGAATCAACATGTATTTGTTATTACAAAGAATGGTACCCATGATAGAAACTAAACGATTTTAGACGACACACATTACTTCCTCCTTTTCCTTGATAGAAGGACATCCTTTCTAATGTAAGTACTATTCGAATCAAAACTCCTGAGATTTCCGTAATCTTGACTCCACTGTGTGATCCGTAATCCTCGACGATTGTACTGTTTTTCCTCTGTTAGTGACGGAGGACTGACTTCGGGTGTCGAGGTAGGGATACCGCCGGGACGACTTTTTTTAGTTCGTACTCCGTCTAGTCTGGAACTCTAGGTCGAATATCCTTGGTGTATCCCGTTTCCTTTGTCCTGTTTGTCTGGTCAAAAAAGTTGTTTATGTAAAACTCTTTTTTATTCTCTATTCCCTTAAAACTAAGTTTACTCAAATTTTCTGTATGGTACCCGAATTACAACCAAGTGAACGTTCATTATCTCGTTCTTTTCCCCTTCTATCATTGAAGTGCCACCTCTTCGGTTCTCTGTGATGAATGGGTTGTATCCTTCCACTGATAGTGGTCCCTACAGGACACCGACAATGGGTGGGGACTACTCCACACTACCTCGTGAGACGGAGACACGACAGCAATGGTTTGGGTGTAGGGGTCAGACTAGTACTGTGTTTGGAGTCTGTTTAGGTCTGATCCCCTGGACGATGTCCTATGGGCCGGTCGTAAGGAGTTCTGACAGGTCCAGTACTTGTTCCTTCTTGACTTTTTACAGTGTCTCGTCTCCTCGGATTCTTCTGTACTACTGATTTATATATGTTACACCATAGGTTCTACCTCACACCATTGTCTTTTCCCCATAATCACTCTTTTGACCACTGTAAGGTCATTGCAGCTCTCAAATCAATGATCATTTCATAGTCACAAGTAAAGAATCAAAACTGGTTACAGAGTACATTACTTTTTACAATTACAATCTCGATGAATCCACTTCTCATGTACCCTACAGAGACATGACGGAAACGTTGAAAAGACATTTCAATAAGGTTTTATTTCAAATAAAATTTGTTTTCCGTATGACTAGTTGATGTTATGTACTTGGTTGTACTTGGTACAAAACTAAGACTTAGTTTGATTTTATCATTTTTACTAAAACTATCTATTAACATTTAAACTTGTGACTGATCTATAAACTACGATAACTCCGTGGTAGTAGGTAAATCAACCTCCACACTACTACCGTGATAACAACAGAAACAACAACAAATCCGTGAGTCAACACAGGACTGGGAAAAGCTGGGGGACCTGTTATCGGGTGGTCAAGGAGACAGGTACCCTGAAGGGTCCGTTCTTATGACCTCACCCAATGGAAAAGGAGGAGATTCCCCTAGTAGGACTGGGTCCCTAGATTGGGCTTAAAGGACGTAAGTCAAGTCAAGTCAAGTCAAGTCAGCGAGTCAGCACAGGCTGAGAGACGCTGGGGTACTTAGCGTCGTGTGATCCGGAGGGACAGGTAGTGGTTGAGGGTCTCAAGTGAGTCTGAGTGCAGGTAGCTCAGTCACTACGGTAGGTCGGTAGAGTAGGAGACAGCAGGGGAAGAGGAGGACGGGGGTGAGGGAAAGGACGTAATCGTCCATCTAATAAATGGTGACTCGGTGGTCCCTCCGCGACTACAATGGAACTTTTACTTTTACTTTCAAAGAGTCAGTGCAGGTCGAGATACTCTAACGCACCTGATATGTCAGGTACCTTAAGAGGTCCGGTCTTATGACCTTACATGTCGGAAAGGGAAGAGGTCCCCTAGAAGGGTTGGGTCTCTGACTTGGGTCCAGAGGGTGTAACCTCCGTCTAAGAAATGGTCGACTCGGTGGTCCCTTCGGGGAATTTTAGGTCTTTAAAACGAGACCGATATATTTGTTTTCCTGGTTTTTGTCTAGGTTTATCTATGAACATGGGGGTACAAGTATCGTCGTAGTAAGTGACATTGATTTTCCGTCTTTGTTATGTTTACAGGTAGCTACTTACTTCTCTATTTGTTTTACACCACATAGATGTGTCACCTTATAATCAGTTGATAGTTTTCCTTCCTTTAAGACTGTGTACGATGTTGTAACTAACTGAAACCTCTGTAATTCGATTCACTTTATTCGGTCTATGTTTTTCTGTTTACAACATACTAGGGTAAATAGACTCCATGGATTTTATTATTTCAGTGTCTCTGTCTTTCATCTTATTAACAGCGAGTCCCCGACCCCCCTCCCTCGGATCCTTCGACAAATCACTCATGTCATTCATGGACTGTGTACTTGGAAGTTCAACGTTCGAAGTTTCTGTGCCGGCACGGAAGTGTACAGGTTAGTGTGCTCGTTCAAGTTCACAGGCCGCATGTGACGGTAAACGCACGTAGGAGATGTTCGCCAACACGAATACACAAGAAATGACATGCCATGATATCTCTCATGTCATCCCATCATAAAAATAAAGTTCGGGTCCTATAGACCTTCGTTCGTATTTTCGTCACCACAACATCGTCCATGACTGTACTTCTCTTTTTTTTTCTCGATAATTATGATAGGTCTATAGTGACCTAACAAAAGAATTTTCCCATCTATCTTGACTTAGGTCGTTCCTTGGTCTTGGACGCTGTAGTTACAGTCCGTACTCACTGTAACGTCGAACGGAAAGTAGAGGATAACGACTACTAGGAAGTCGAGATGGTAGAGGGTGGAAGAGAGGGAGGAAGTTAGTCATTGAGAAGAACGTACAAGTCAAGGTCGGGGACATACGGTCAAGAACATGAAAAGTTCCATGACATGACATCCTAAAATTTACAAAATAAAAAACACACAAACGAAAGATACATAATAAACACACTTTTCATAATATTTAGATAATGCCATGTCATGATGTATCAGTTGACACAATCAACCCATGGAACCGATTGAAACCACCTGAGTCCTTGGTGAACCTGAATACTTGTGTGAGAACCTCGTCTTGAACAAGAATACATCCCCCGAAAGACTTGTCTCAAAGTCAAACCCTTCTACTTTTACGAGACCGCCGTCTACCATCACTACCAACGTGTTCACTTCGCACTCAGAGGACTCCTACACCTAACCTAAGAGTCACCACACCCTCCCGTGACGTCCGTTTCAGACACTGGTTACCGAGGTCCGAACGACTCAATCGACACAGAAACGGGTAGGTCGAGGACTTGGTCAGGATCTGATCCCCTCAGAGTCTCGCATTCGGGTGCGGTGAAGGGGTAGGGGAGGAGGAAGACTTCGGTAGAAGGATAGTGGTCTGGACCACACTGGTGCCCCTCCCCGAAACCGATAAGACCTCTCTTTGTAAAGTCGTCTCGTAACTCTCACCTCCGGTTCGCCGGTTCCTTCTCCCAGTCTCGCCCACTTACTCACCGTCTTTACTCCTACCTACGACCGTCCCAACCTGGTCCTAAAAAATTCCTCTCGAGTTTCCCGAGGACCGACCTGCGGACCGAAGGAAGGTGGCACTTGTGGTGAACAACCCACCGAACTACAACAGTGCAGGGGAGAGACACTGAGGTAGATAGTTCTCCACTGTTGCTCTACTCGAGATTACGAGTTGCTCTACTCGAGGAGGTCGAGTTACCAATACTGAGTTAAGGAAGAGGACCCCCTTCTTGTTAGAGACTTCCGAAAGATTTCTGGCAGAAGGAGGGTGTGAGGTTCGCTTTTATATCTTTTCTTTCTTCGTTCCGACCGTCCGAGTCCGGACTACACCTATACCCAGTATAGGTCCCTCCCCGTCCTAGACCTAAAGAAGTGGGACACCCGTCTGAATGTCCCTCGACTGACGTGTCCGAACTTCTCCGTCCTCACCCCTCGAGACAGAGGGCGAGCAAGATGGAACTGGAGGATCTACGGTACTAGGCCCCTCCACTACCTCGAACCCTTGAGGTACCGAAGTTCCGTGGCACCCCGCTCGTGTATCCACGAACCGTCGGACGACCGTTGAAAGACTCAGTGAACCTAAGTTTAAGTGAGTCGGGGCCAGGCGTCGTAGACTGATCGACGAGGACCTCCTAGAAGGAATAAAATAGTAGAGTCCTGACTTTAACATGGTGCACGGAGGGGGAAACCCGTTTACTGAACCGTTTGGTCCTTGTGGGTAGAATAGGGGTCTGGTGTCGGTCGAGGAGACAAAGTTGTGAGTGTTTCCCCGGAGACGGGGTCGACACTGACCCTCCAAAAGAGAGACTTTGTCACCAACCGTAATTTCGCTGTCAATTCCCGACAAACACGAGGGTTTCTTAGAGGTGAAACAATTGAACGAATTAGCGGACCTTTCGTTTCAGAGTCTCTTCGACGGACTACGTCTGTCTAAGAAAGGTGGGGAGACAAGTTTGGTCTACTTCAGAACCGAGTGGTCTGTGACCGGTCAGGGTATTCTGGTACCAACGACGGTCTGTGGACCGGACCCGGTATTACTGGAGAAAGATCTTCGACGGGGGGGAAAATTTTTACTTGTTGAACGTAAAAAAAAGTCCCAAGGATCAAAATTTTTCTAGGGGTCCGAGTCGACCGACCTAATCGTCCCGGTAGGTGTGTAAGTAGTCGAAGTACTTAGGTAAGTAACGAGTTGATAGACGACTCGTCACTGACACATGGTTCGTGGCAAGAATCGTGACTCTTGTAGGTCTACTCATTTCGTCTCCGTTGAAGGACAGAACCCCTTGACTGCGAAAGTACGTACTTACTCTAGTACTTCTACAACCAGAGGTCTGGAGAGGGAGGTGGGGTTGGTTCGACTCTGGGAGAGTAAAGTGTGGTCGGGGGTGCCGTTGCCGTTAGAACCGGTGTAAGTAACACGTAAATGATGTACGGTTCGTGATACGTGTATAATAGACAATGTGCATAATATAGTACTTAGAGACGTTGTGGGAGACTTCCAGTAGGAGAGTATCGGGACCAAACACCGACTCCTTTGGTTCCGTGCATGTCTCAACGTGTTCGACCATTCAACGTCTCGGACATAAACTTAGATCCTGTAGACTGACGTCTTAGTGTCACCATCAGTCATTCGGTAAGGTGGCACGAGTAAATCCAATTTAAGGAAAAACGTCGCTTAGTGACCCAGACGAAAGGGAATTGTAAGGTGTCGTGGTCTTTTTAGAGATCACGACCGGATTCCTACTCCAAGGTTCATTGACCTTCGACGTTTAGTGTCTTCGAACTTTTCTCTCGTACAAGGAACTCCGACCACACAGTGAGGTACCGGTCCGAGGAACAGAGACCAACGAGTCGGCACACACCGAGTTCACGTAGACTTCTTGTGTCCACACGACTCCACACCTAATACGTGTAGAACCGGTTTGTGACAACTCCTAGAGTAGTTATTTTAATTACTGAGGTAACCTAAAACAACACAGGTAACCAAGTGGACCTTCCCCGAGGGTATTAGGAGTCGGTATGTAAAGTGTTGAACTGAGTTAGACCTGAGGCCAGAGAGATTCGTGTCACGTACAGTCGGACCCGTAAGGAATGGAGGGGGAACTCAACCTAAAACACGAAGAACACAGGTCTTCGTTTATTTAGTACTTCTATTCTTTCAAATTTATTGTGACGTTAGGAAGATTTCCGTACACGAGTAAATGAGGACAAAAAACATTATCAGCGTTTCCGTACATAAAGTTAACGTATTCTCAAAAAGGAGGTGGAGGGGAGGTAGAGTGGAGGGGAATACGTTACGTCGTGACTCACCGATACTCGTTAAACCCTAGGCCGATTCCTCTTCGAATTGACCTCTATGTAAATTAACCCTCAATCACCCTATAGAATCACCCCGTATTAAGTATCAGTGAAACCCCAGTAACGAACGTGAGTACGACATCATCGTAGAAGATCTTTATGAAGAGGCTGGGTGACCCGACTGAGTAGTCTACTCCACTGGTTTTCCTCGTTCCAGTCTTCACCATAGTATACTACTTAGACAGGATGTCATGGGTGGGTCTTTGTACGTCTATCACCTCCTCCTTCTTAGTTTTTTCCATCAGACCTTTTAAGAAAGTTGACAGTTGTGATTTTATAATTCGTATTGTACGTCAAACGTACAGAATATTTTTCACTTCCTAAACAGTCTTTATTTACTTATTACGTCGTATATTTTAATATTTACACAGTATGATGAGACGAGAAATCATTCTTAGTGTGTATATCTTAAACATTCTTAAAGACATGAGACGTACCGTGTTGTGATACAAAGATCTTCGTGACTCGTAAAGACACACACTTAAGTATACAGATTACGTAGTGTTGTGTAGTTCAACATAGAATGGAATAGACTACGTAGAACAGTACTACTTTAAACTGTCAAGGTCTTCTTTACTATGTATGTAGTCACTGCATCATACTGGACTTCTTTACTTGTTTACTTCCTGCACCACGACACTTTTCAGTTTCGCAATCAACGAGTCGACACAAGTTGAGAAACGGTGGGATACCAGATATCAGGAGGTCCGAGGAGACAGGTACCTGAAGGAGTCCCTTCTTATGACCTGGTCACTTGAGTATAATCTCTATAGTGTGACGAAGGATCTAAATCACTGTAAATCCCGTAAAAAGTTGAAAGAGTTCAAACACTAAACAACAGAAAAGAAAGGAATAATATTTATTTATGAGTGAAAAGTGTAAACTAAAAGATAAACATTAAGACATAAGAAAAAGAATTCTATTCATTCGAGTTGGGGTGTTTGGACATAGGTGAGGAGAGACAGAGTACGTAAAGGACAAAATTACCTTATGTAGGAGGTCATAAACAGACTCTTTTCCACACCCCCTCAAACAACAAACCTCCAAAATAACCAAAAGAAAGACACAATCTACAACTTACAGATGTTCACGAGAAAAAGATGAAATAGTGAATTAACCATCGAACCTATATCTTAAGAAATCAAGTCAAGTCAGCGAGTCAGCACAGGTTAAGAAAGGCTGGGGTACTTAACGTCGTGCGGTCCGGAGGGACAGGTAGTGGTTGAGGGCCTCAAGTGAGTTTGAGTGTAGGTAGCTTAGTCAGTACGTTAGGTCGGTAGAGTAGGAGACAGCAGGGGAAGAGGAGGACGGGACTTGGGGAGGGTCATAGTCTCAGAAAGGGTTACTCAGTCGAGAAGCGTACTCCACCGGTTTCATAACCTCAAAGTCGAAATCGTAGTAAGGAAGGTTTCTTATGGGTCCTGACTAGAGGAAATCTTACCTGACAAACCTAGAGGAACGTCAGGTTCCCTGAGAGTTCTCAGAAGAGGTTGTGGTGTCAAATTTTCGTAGTTAAGAAGCCACGAGTCGAAAGAAGTATCAGGTTGAGAATGTAGGTATGTACTGGTGACCTTTTTGGTGTCGGAACTGATCTACCTGGAAACAACCGTTTCATTACAGAGACGAAAACTTATACGGTAGATTCAACCAGTATTGAAAGGAAGATTCCTCATTCACAGAAAATTAAAGTACCGACGTTAGTGATAGACATCACTAAAACCTCGGGGGGTTTTATTTCAGACTGTGACAAAGGGGTAGATAAACGGCACTTCACTGCCCTGGTCTACGGTACTAGAAGTAAAACACTTACAACTCGAAATCCGGTTGAAAAAGTGAGAGGAGAAAGTGAAAGTAGTTCTCCGAAAAATCAAGGAGAAGTGAAAGACGGTATTCGCACGACAGTAGACGTATAGACTCCAATAACTATAAAGAGGGCCATACGTCATAAAGAGAAATTATCTTAAGAATCAACCTTTAATAATATGGAAGTGTTAAAACTTCCATAACGAAGTAACAGAAGGTCAAAGGTCACGACGACGACCTTTTAGATTTCGATCAAACTAAAAACAAAGAAACATATTCTGAGACCTTTAATATTTTACAAGAGAAACAAATATCCGAGGACTTTAAAACGACACTACACGGAACTACACTCGAACAAAATAGGTAACACGATCTGTGTGGTACTCAAAAATTTAGACCTTTGAGTACAGTAAGGTCTGCACCCCTTAAAGAACTTAATATAAATGACTACTACTATAGAGACGAATTAGACGATAGAGATAGACGTTTTGGGTGATAGGTGCAATCTAAGGGACTTGATCTGGAGATTAAAAGAATGGAAAGGAGAGGATAAAAAATAGATAGAAAAACGAAATGAAAGACCCTTTAGAAAGTTAAAAATATAAATAAAAAATTATAAATGATAGTAAATTTTAAAAAAGATTCTTGAGAACATCCAGGGACTTATGAGTAAAAAATTAATGAGGAATAGGGATGTCGTATTTATGTGACAACAAACGATAAAAAGATTTCTTCAATCGTTAACAAAATAAGAGAGAGAAAAGAGGTTCACGGAAAAAGACAAACCAATCAACCAACTAAAACTGAGAGAGTACAATCGACGGAAGGAGTCTACAGTACTTGAAGATGACAGACCAGTATAAATTTTCACTCTCTAGTTTTTCAAATTGGCCACCCCGAATAGTTGACACTTACAGTACCCTTCTTAGACCAATCGGAGAACTGCCCCTATTTACAGATATAGAAATCCAGAAAGAGGAGTTCGAACAGTCTAAGTGGTCTTCTTCTGAGGAAGGTAGAGATCATACTTAACTCTGATGACCTCAGTCCCGTTTGACCCCGGTCCGTGGATCCCTCGATTCGTATTCCTTATGTAAACAAGGAAAATAGATGGATAAAAGGTCTTACAAAGGATTCGGATGTCGATACGGATCGTGAGGAGTCACGTCAAAGGAGTCAACATTGGAGAAGTCTGCCTCTTCCGTTACCGTGGGGTGAAGTCATGAGAACGGACGTTTTAGGGTACCTGCCTCCTCGGACCATCCGACGCCAGGTACCCCAGTGATTCTCAGCCTGTACTGACTCACTGAAGTGAAACTGAAAAGTGAAAGTACGTAACCTCTTCCTTTACCGTTGGGTGAGGTCACAAGAACGGACCTCTTAGGGTCCCTGCCCCCTCGGACCACCCGACGGCAGAGACCCCAGCGTGTCTCAGCCTGTGCTGACTTCGCTGAATCGTCGTCGTCGTCGTCGTTGGAGAAGTCTTTTGTTACGAAGTCTGAAGACGAATCCCCGTCAGCGGGTCGGTCCTCTTTACCTCCTGTCAAAGGTCTCTAGCTTGATGTCAAAAAGTCGAAAGAGGGTCTAAAGTAACAAAATCGGGGAAGAAGTGAGAGGTTAATGTGTTATGGACACGACGGTCAAGGAATCACCACCAAAAAACAAACGAACAAAGAAAAACTCTTGAGATACCATATTTAGTACGATAAAGGGTTGAAAGGGGAGATCACCGAATCTCAAAGGTGAATGGGTAGACGAAAGGTCAAAGATTGTCCGACAACAGAAGACAGACGAGGGGAGTAGAAACATCCGAATGTAGAAAATGGGTTGCCTCCTTTTTTTTTTCAGGGACGAAACATCGAAAACATCCCAAAGGTCTCCCCAGTTTTTACGAATTTTCTACGAACGAGGAACCTTCTTTTCAATACTGGTTGGATCTGTCGTATAATTTTTCGTCTCTGTAGTGAAACAGTTGTTTCCAGGCAGATCAGTTTCGATACCAAAAAGGTCACCAGTACATACCTACACTCTCAACCTGGTGTTTCTTTTGACTCACGGTTTCTTAACTACGAAAACTTGACACGACCTCTCCTAAGAACTCTCAGGAAACCTGACGTTCCTCTAGGTTGGTCAGGTAGGATTTCCTTTAGTCAGGACTTATAAGTAACCTTCCTGACTACGACTCCGACTTCGAGGTTATGAAACCGGTGGACTACGCTTCTTGACTGAGTGACCTTTTCTGGGACTACGAACCTTTATAACTTCCACCCTCCTCTTCCCCTGCTATCTCCTACTCTTCCAACCTACCGTAGTGGCTGAGTTACCCGTAGTCAAACTCGTTCGAGGTCCTCAACCACTATCAGTTCCTTCGGACCACACGACGTCAGGTACCCCAGTGTTTCTTAACCTGTACTGACTCGTTGACTTGACTTGACTTGACTTGTCTCCCCAGTTTTCATTTATAATGTCAAAATTTTGAGTAGAAAGTCACAGTAAAAAGAGACCGTTGTCTGACATCGACGGACCTAAAGAAAGTCAAGTCTTTATTGAAAATTTTTAACTGAGGAAGGTAAGTCCGTTCAAACATTTCTCTTCTGTAAAGGTTTTGAACCGTTTCGAAACGAATGTAAGAAGGTACTTGGTTCGGTAATGGAGTTCTGTAGAACTAAAGTTGACGTCTCCACCCAGCAGAACGTTTCCTACGTCTTTACGGAGGAGTAAAGGAACTGAGAAAGAGTGACAGCGGTAATAGACCTTGATGATGGTTAGGAAGTGTAGACTCTGAATCACTGAGAACATAGTAAATACCTTTCAAGTAAATCCTGAAGGGACCACCAGGTCGCCAATTTTTAGACGGACAGTTACATCCGTTGTACATAAGTCAGGGACTAGGCCCTCCTAGGGTCTACGGAGTCTCGTTGATTCAACCACACGGTGTCGATGAGTCGGGTGTGGGATCTCGGGCACTCAATGTTGATGACTCGGGTGCACGGTGTCGACCTCTCGTCCGGGGAGAACGGAGTTTATTTTTTTCAGCTACTCGTCGTTTTGCTTCTGGGTGGCGTCGGTCAAAGTGAGCAGGTCTCTCAGGTCAATTCGTTTGAAACCTCTTTACTCTATCATTTTTCTATTGAACATGGAATCCGAATTTGAATGGTGTTTTATAAAGATCATAAAAGTTAAGTTGAGTAACGGTGAGATAATAATAATAGTTATAATAATAGTAGTAGTAGTGGTAGTAGTATATATCCTTTGTTACCTCAATCCCTACGATCCTTTTCTACGACCCCATATATGCGGACGAATGTTAATCCTTTTGTCTGTTTTAGACGAAATGAGAGGACAGTCGTATTTGTATAAACTTTCTACAAATCTAAAAGACCATTAAAAAAAGAGAACTACTCAGACGGAAGTTAAAGAACCCCTCTTGGTTTTCGGAGGGATGAAAAGAGTAGCAGAAGGAAGGAAGATCCTGAGTCGAAGGAGTAGATAGAAAGTTCATTGACCTTCCATTTGACTACAAGGGAGTCGAGTGTCAGGTATCCACCTCCTCCCCGCCCCGTCAGTACAGGTGTCGAGCCTGTCGGGGCGTAGGGAGTCCTTGACGTCCGAGGGACATCTGTCTCCGACGAAATAAGAGTAGTGACTTCTGTGTGTCTTCCTTCCCCTAGTGAGAGGATTCTCTACCAAAGAATGGGGACAAGGACTATTCTCATCCTAGTCGGACCTCTTCGAGTCAAGGGGTTCTTAATTTTTTTTTCATCCTTGACCTGTGTCTGATTACGAGAACGTACATGAGACGAAGGTCCAATAAGACCCACTGGGACCGGTTCAACGATCGACGGGTGACGGTGTCCGTCTGGGTGTCCCCGGAAACCTCAGTAAGACTATCTTGGGACCATAAAATCGACTCTCAGGGACTTGGTAGGTGACAAAGAGGAACACTGTGACTCTGGGACCTGAACCACACACCGGACGTCTCGCCCTTCCTCTTAGGTGTCCTGGAGTCTTTGGTCTCTTTCCGTCGACCCTCCTCTCTTTCTCCGGGTCCCAGTAAGTAAATGTCGGGTTACTAACATCATTTACGGAGTCCGGTCACGCTATGTATGATAAGTCTTAAGTTCCTTCCCCGGGGGCACCTGGACAAGTCCAAAGAGGAGTACCGGGAGAGGTCGGAGGACATAAGTGAGTAAAGTAAGCGAGAAGTCTTTACTTTGTTTCGTTGAGGCCAACACGTTTGAGGAAGGTCCCCATAGTTTAGGACGGAGACGTTCAATGATTGACCGGACCCCTGGAAGCCTTCCAACGCATTGACCCACAGACAAAGTAGACAAGACGCTTCCCAATGACACTCGTAATCTTCGTGACAGGCACTTCACGGACCTCAACCGACGCCCGAGTAGTAAGACTTTTCTCATGGTCATCGTAGCCACAATTTTCAGGTTTCGGACGTCGGGTTTAGGCCTTCGTCTCCGCCTTGGTGCCGAACCCACAAGGTGTCTGAACTAAAGGGCCCTTTTTCCCGACGTGTCACCGGAGGAAAGTCACAGAGGGTCTGTCACTTTCCTTCCGTTCACAGAAGGGGTTCGCGCTGAGACCGGGGACATCTCTTTCAGCACTCTCCCTGCCGCCGATCTGGGGTCCTTCCACCGATGGCCGGTGTCACGAGGTCCGCTCTCCGCCCTCACCTCCGTCCTTCCCCTCCGCCTGTCCCTCCTCCCCTGACTCGGCCGGTCGAGCACGAGGGCGCCGCGACCCGCCTCGGTCCCCCTCAGGCGGGGCGCGCGTCCACTCGCTCGGCCCCACCTCGCGTCGCGGAGCCGACGGTCCGAGCCCCCGGGCGCCGGCGGTGAGACGTGGTGCCCGGTGTCAGCGAAAGGGGCGGCTCCGGGTCCGCGGGGCCTCGGTACCGGTCGGAGTCGGCGCCCCAGTGCGAGCGTGACGACCCCTAGAATGACGACCCGCGGCGCGCGGACGGGGCGCCTCACCCACTCACGCCGCGACTTCCCCGACTCCCAGCGCTGGCGGGCGGTCGGCCGCGGACCACCTCTCCCCGCGCCCAACGGCTCCCACGCCCCGCCCCCGCCGCGCCAGGCCCCCCAGGGGCCCTGACGGGCCGCGGCGTCCGCCCACCCGCGCCACCGGCACGGGAGACCTAAGGCGCGGTGGAGCGGGTCCTGCGTCCGGAACGAACCGTGCGCCCCTCGGGGCGCCAGCCCGCGGGCTAAGCCCGCGGCTCTCCCTTCCTCCCTTCCCGCGCGCCTTCGGCCCGGGCCCCTGGAGCGACTCCGCCGCGCGGCGCGCGAGCCCGCGACGTGGACCTATCAACCACCGCGGCCCGCCCGCCACTCCTCCCTTTGAAGGGAGAGCCCACGAGGGAGAGTGGAGTCGCGGGCCGGTCTCTGCCCCCGCTCCTTTGGCACCAAATCGCAGTGGTGTCGGAGCGAAAGCGGAGGGGAAAGGGGTCAGGCGGGCGAGAAAAGAGCGACAGGGCTTCAAGCCCTTGTGCTTAAGGTGTCCCTTTCGCGAGGACGCGGCGCCTCCGTCCCGGCGGGGCCCGGGAGCGTGGACGCCCGGCACCTGGGACTGCCGCCTTCCCCCAGCCGCCCCCCTCCCAGGCCTCGACACGCCCTTAGGCCCCAAGGCCACCCCCGCCCCGCCCCCGCGCGCCCCGCGGGGCTAGGGCCGACGGGCGCCCCTCCACGGACGCCCGGGACCCTCATAATTTCCGCGCTTATTGGACCAGAGGAGTGCATTCCTGAACTAAACTTCGGAAGGGACTCTGATGCTGTCCAAAACACACCACAAAAAAAAAAAAGGGGGGAAACCTTTCTTGAAACCAACAAGAAACCAACAATGGGAAACGACGTAGATTCCCCTGCAAACACAAACCGTCCGTCTGTTTAATCTCCTTTAATTTTTTCTTACTTTGATTCGCCTACTCAACTGGAACCCGCAAGGCCGTTGACGGTAGTACTGTTTAGGCTCTGCCCTTTCGAAGGACCAAGAAAAGGAGTCGCCACAGTCCGCTGTATGATGACGTGTCATGTACCCTATAACTTGTATGACACCCACACAAATAACATAAATAACATTCAGTCCTGACTCAAAAGTTCTAAAGGCAACCTTTTTCAGACGAATTCTTATTTCTCATTGAATCGTTTACTTCTCCACATTTACACACATACTCTTTTTTTCACACGGGTGGTCTGAACCCTCGGCAGAGCTTTGAGCCCTTTAACAGACTCTACAAAGACCAACACACACTATTGTCAACTCTTGAGGTCATTCTTATACTACATTTAGTTCCGTAGTCATGCAATGACTAGTGTCACTGTCTGACAGGACTTGACCGAAGACAATGTATAGACTAAGGATGAACACCGGACCCCTCCGACGGTAAAACAAGAGGTCACCTCGGACAAGAAAGGTCCTTCAATCATTGACAACCTCGTCACAGAGTGGCAAGTAACAGATCTATGTTCCTTCGGGCCCTTGAACGGGGAAAGCGAAAGAATTTAGGGAATACACAAGAATCCTTGTTCTGGACACTCCGGTGTAGTGACCCGACTTGATTACCAACACGGAAAAACCAACTTCGTCCGTCTCATGCAAACGAAACGGGTCTTCAAAGATCTCAGACAGGACTTTTCTGCCTCTTTTGGTCTCTCGGACCGTATCACCTAAATAAAATATTTAGGGATTTGACAGAATTATGAGGACACTTACTTTTACTTCAACCACAGTGACGTGTCTACCTTTACATTTCCTTTCAACTGTAGCGGCACCCCACACAAACAAACTCAAGCCATAAGAGTGTTCAAGGGGGTGAAGATTCTTACTTCCTGACTAATTCAATTTTATTAGGACAATTTTGGAGTTGAATCACCGAAAGGTTCTTGGTGAGTCCATGGTCTCAGACCCAGCCACTGGGGTAAGAGCGATGGTAACAAAGAACGGTTTTCATACTCATCTGTAGTCTACTACACAAGCGAATGGGACCCACTCACACACTCAAGGAGCAAGAAGTCTAAGTTTACTCCTCGACCACGGACAACAGACCTTACACATTGACCGTCTTGACGACCCAGGAGGGGGGTCAGAGGGGTTGAGGGTGTGTCTAAACACACTCTGTCAGTCTCTGTGTCGACGAGACGACCAACACGCTACGCGGGCCCACGAGTGGAGTCGGAGTCCCAAGTGGAGTCTACGGCCGTAAAACAGGCACTACTGACCTGACACGAGGCGGAGTTGTAAGAAGATCCCCAAGAGGGTTCGATAGTTACTCCCCTTTCCTTCAACTTTAATAAATGTATAAAATTCATGATATATATAACAACAATAACAAATCAACGATTCAACGTAGGTTGAGAACCGTTGAGGTACCTGACATTATCGGGTGGTCCGAGGAGGTACCCTAAAAGGTTCATTCTTATGACCTCACCCAACGGTAAACGAAGAAATCCCCTAGAAGGGTGGGGTCCCGAGCTTGGGCACAGAGGACGAACCGTCCGTCTAAGAATATGGGGTACGGAGTCGAAACTAAAACGAGTCACCCCGACAGAAACCAAACCTACCTCCTCTTCGTCTCAAACGACCAGTCTTCCTGGGTACTAACTCCAGTTCTACCCACCTTACGATCCCCGACTATGTCACGATTCCGAGAGGTGGACCCGTTAATTCTTTTCAAGTGTGGGAAAGTAATAGTAAGATTTAATATTTTTAATAAGGTGTTAGTTTAATAAAGTTTGGAGAAGGATGGTGGAACATTAATTGGGTAGTGAAAGAGGCCCCGTCGACCGTCATAAGGTCTCTTTGTCCGTTCCTCTCGGTTCAAGGGAGGGAGTGGAGAAACATTGGAACCCAAACATAAGTCATGTAGTCACAACAAAAAGAAAAAATTTAATGATTCACGATGAACATCATCGATTGTGTGTAACTCGAAGATGAGACACGACCAGTAAGAAGATTCATAGAATACATATTCGTAGAGGGTGAATTTTAGTCATTAAGTAGGGATTTTTGGTCTGTAAGATGCACTTTTGTCATTGACTACGGGAGACAGAGTAATAAAGAACACCCTGTTTGACATTGTTGGGTAACGTGTTTTGGGTTTGGGAGTTGTCAAAGACTTTCGTATTACTTTGTGACCCTCTATGGTTATATATTAATTGTCGGTTAAGATAATTGACATTTTGTACATTCTGTAGGAAAGGTTTAACGTTCTGCAGATACACCGAGAAACATCTGTCAATGAAACACACATTATTGAAGAACGTGGGGGTAAACAACCGTGAGTCTCGTAGAGGTGATCTAGGACTGGAAGACGGAGACACATGTTGTATATAAAACAAATTTCACAACACAACACAAAGCCCTACATTTATATGTATAAAGGATTTATCTGTAACCGGTTTTTATTGATACTACCTACTGTGTCACAAACTCATTATTTTCGAGTCGACAAAGGAGAACTCTTTTACATTTAGTTCTCAGTGAATCGAGAGGCAGGAGTTCGTACATGAGGATATTGGGACCCTTATCTCCTCGAGTCTCTCCACTTCATTGAACGGGTCCCAATGGGTCGTCCATACATCACTACGACTCTACGATGTAGTGGTCCCGTGGTACGGGGGACACACGTCACCCTGAGGAGTTCTGTCGTAAACGACCAATAGAATCTCTGACAGACGTGCGGTCTGTAAAAATTTTTTACATGTATAAAGAAATAAACCGATACGAACCAGAATCAATGTTGTACATCCTAGATCAAGGGATTGGTCCCAAACTTGACCCCAGAGGACGTATACCTCGTACCGCAGAATCGGTTACCTAGTGGTTCCTTCAGGGAGAAAGTAAAAAATTTTTAGTCGTGAATGACTCACGACACAAGTATAGTCAAGATCTTTACACATACACCATAAAAAAATAACTCTAGTGTAAACAAATATCGTATATTTAAAGTACATATGTCAAAACATAAAGTTGAAGAAATATAGGATATCGTACATTTTCAGTGAGCCAGTACAGACTGACAAACGCTGGGGTACCTGATATGTCAGGTACCTTAAGAGGTCCGGTCTTATCATCTCACCCACCGGAAAGGGAAGAGGTCCCCTAGAAGGGTTGGGTCCCTGACTTGGGTCCAGAGTACGCAACGTCCGTCTAAGAAATGGTCGACTCAGTGGTCCCTTCGGGTACGATGTCGTACGAGTGGTGATTTTTAAATAAAAGGTAGGGAGGAACATTTTAGCTGGGGGAAAAGGTGTAAACACAGGGGTAGGGGGTAGGGAAGGAGAGACGATTGGTGATGAGACAAGAAACTTACATACAAAAACAACCTAAACAAGTAAAACAAAAAAACAAACAAAAAATATAAGGTATATACGTACTTTAGTATCTCATAAACAGAAGGAGGCAGACTGAATAAAGTGAACCGTATTATAGGAGTTCTAGGTAGGTACAATAGTGTTTACCGTTTTACAAAGTAGAAAAAATACCGACTCATCATAAGGACACACACACACACACACAAAGACAGACAGACAGACAGAGTGTAGAAGAAATAGGTAAGTAGGTACCTACCCGGGAACGCAACAAAGACATAGAATCGACAACAATTATTACGACGACATTTGTAAACCCATGTACACAGCTTAATCACACAAACATAAGACACCTATTTATGGGTCTTCACCTTATCGACCTAGTATACCATTACACATAATGACAATTATAAATTTATTAAATTTTCGACACGAATCTTTTTATTAACAGACAAGTACCATTGTATTAAAGTTTATCGTGTTTTACCAGACACCCTCCTTTCTTCATACAGAAGATGCAGACTGGGGTCCGCAGGAGGGTCTCCGTCAATACTAAAGAATACGTAACAAGGACTCGTACATGTTCAAGTGTTTACATATATGGTGGGAAGAATTGTGTTTCTCCTCGTATTTATGTCATATATCACCTCCTATATAGGGTATACAAAGGACTAAAAAAAGTGACTCGTTAGGTAGAATCACGAGGGATATATGGTTTTATATGTCTCGATAGTGTACGAAAGACTCTCGACATGTCTCCAGGAGTAGTACCCTTATGGTACAATATAAATTAGTCGTCGAATATTACCTAACAAGGGTTAGAAAACAGCGATATGTGACTCGGAGTCCCTGGTAGAAACGTCAACTAAACCAACCTATATACCTGTTCAAATAGACACCAACTTTAAGGACCTACTCCTCGATGACCCCAAACATGTCTTTCACTTTTAGAGAGTCAGTACAGGTTGAGAAACGTTGGGGTACCTGATATCAGGTACCTTAAGAGGTCCGGCCTTATGACCACACCCATCGGTAAGGGAAGAGGTCCCACAGAAGGGTTGGGTCCCTAGTTTGGGTCCAGAGGGTCTAACGTCCGTCTAAGAAATGGTCGACTCGGTGGTCCCTTCGGGTTCTTATGACCTCACCCATCGGATAGGGAAGAGGTCCCTTAGAAGGACTGGGTCCTTAGCTTGGCCCCAGAGGACGTAACGTCCGCCTAAGAAGTGGTCACATAGGTCTTTTACAGTCTCGTTTACCTTCTTTCACTCATTGTCACCTTATTCAATTATTCACCACAACGGCAGACACTTAGACCCGTCAAATCAAAGTCTTATGTTCGAGAATTGACGGGGGTCCGACGTTAAATAAGGAACGAAATAAGAAAGGTCAACTTTGATTATATTTGAAATCTGTTCCCTTTATAAAACTTAGAGGAAAGTTGATGAGTGAAGTCCAGTACACTAGTCTTACGGTACTCGCGACACATAGTCCTTCCGACTTCTACGCGGACCCGGGACCGTCGAGAGTCCACTTCGCAAACATGACTCCCGACGACCTAGGAACCACTGGAAAATGGACTACTCAGATTATCAATTCCACACTGCGTGAGGTCGGCGACATTGTGTTTGGGTTTACACAGATTACCGAGTTTGTGTTATCTACAAATAAAGGACGAGTATCATCCGGCATTTGTGGTCAGACGAGAGATGTAGACGTAGAGGTAAAGAAGAGACCTTTGTCCAAGTAGTCATGATAAAAAGATCTAAGACACATATCCGTAATTATATACCATAAACAAAAAGAGAAAGACTGAATGAAGTGAGACACTGTATATATGTAATAGTACAGATTTTATCTATACCCTTCGACGACATATTGTATCGCTCGGGTCGGACCCAGAGACATTACTGGATGTCCCACCCTACCCGTCCCGTCCCTCCGGGTTCTCCCTCCTCTATATCAATATTAATACTGACTAAGTGCAACTACATACCGTTTCTGGTGGTGTCGTAAAATTTCGTCAATAGGAGGTTATTTTTTTAGTGTATTTAGTTTTCCGGGATTTACCCTAGAGGAGACTCGTCACTATACCCCTGGGTCCGAAGACGAAATTGAGATGGCAGAAGTCCTTCATACCGGAGACACAGGTAGGTATAGTTTGGATACCAGTACTGCTCCTGAAACTATGACAGGACGTACAAGAGGGGACACTGGGTGGACCGAAGTGTCATAGGGTCGGACGGGTCTTACGTCATCTTTTAGTCTTAAACAAAATGACTGAACGTGAAGTGTGTTTGTAAACATTTGGAATTTCAACAAAGAAGTCTATGACACGAATTTTTTATAGACGTGAGAAGTGAAGAGAGGACTCATATCGGGTTCGGTTCCCGTGGTGACTTTCGGAACAACCAGACTGAAACGGTCCCTCCCCGACAGGAGAACTTGTCCGGCGGACAAGACGGTCTCTCTTTATGTTATAAGAAACACTCAAAGAAGTCACCGAGCCACTATTTCTTAAGTGGACGTCAAGTCCTCTACGTCCAAGTTAGGGACCAGCTCTTCTAGGGAACCTCTTCCTTTACCGTTGGGTGAGGTCATACGGACTTTTTAGGGTACCTTTCCTCTCGGACCCCTCGATGTCAGGTTTCCTAGCGTTTTTCAGTCTGGACTGACTCGCTGGCTCGTGTTATAAGAGACTCCGGTAATTGGTGGAGGGGACTCTCAGGCTTGTGGAAATTTATTATAAATTATAAACCTTTTACAAAACCTTTATAAAACTTTTTTTAATGTTGAGAAGGTACTCGTGTTTACCCTTCGAAAGAAACAAAAATTACTTCACATTTATAAGGGATGAGAGTTACTATCTTTTAGTTTCGGAAGACCCCCTTTACACGGTAAAGACGTTGCTGCTTACCCACGGTTGGACGACGGAAGCCGACCCTGTTACTTTCTGTTAGAGGTCCTAATTTAAGTAGTTGACGGGTTCAGGTTTTTAGTGTACCTCAAGTTCAGTTCGACAACAAAAACAAAACTCCAGACGGGAGAACCGGTGTAAGTCATAGTGCGTTACGAACCTCGGTACTCCCGCCGAAGAGTCATGAACTGTTACACACCAGGTCGGCCTCGACCCGATCCTGCCACATACAGGTCCGTACACGGTCTAAGGAAGTTCGTCTACGAAACAGAAGGTAGTGACTCGACCAGTACCCCTGTAGCTCGGTAAAGGTTGTTCCTATATACCGTTTTTGTAAAAAATTGGACTTCTGTTGAGTGTTCGTAAACACTCTCCAGAGTCCTGTAGCCCGAAGAGAGTGCCGAGTCTGCCATTTCCTAGGCGGACGTTACTCCTTCTGGACCCAAGTCAGGGACCTCCCTATGGACCCAAGTTAGGGACCCAACCGTTCCAACGGACCTCCTCTCGCACCGTTGGGGGAGGTCATAAGAACGGACCTCTTAGGGTTCCTGTCTCCTCGGACCACCCGATGTCAGGTACCCCAGTGTTTCTTTGTAGTGCCTCCTACGTCTCCGTCACCCTACTTCGGGGACGTACACTACCCGAATCCCGTAGAGGACCTGGGTCTGTCTGCGAACTGAGACAACGTCCCACCGTGAGGCCGGTGCCGTCCCTTCGCTGCTCGGTCGTCGTGTCTCCCACTTCAATGGTACACAACGACGGGGACGACCTTCAGACGGGATACGACCTTCAGACCCCGTCGTCCTCTGTGACAGAGTCCTCTTCAGTCAGACCCCGCTACCCAGTAGAAGTGGTGGTTGGCGGGCCGACTGTTCAGAGTGACCTCTCGTCCCGGAGCCTCGTAGAAGGTCCGTCCCTGGGTCACTTTTGTTGTAGACATTTAGTGAGTCGTGTCACAGACGGGAGCTTGCCTAAGGAGCGAATTCTTAACTATGATGAAACTAATAGATTTAACTCGGGTTTTTCTTGTGACTCTAAAAAAATCGTCGTCTGGTAGACCTGGTTTGACGGTCCGGTAACAGACACATTGGTTCAACGAGACCCCTCTGCGAAACCAACAAAGTCGGAGATTGATGCGAAGTCGGAGATTGATGCGTCACACGAAGTCCACCATAGCGTCATCAGTCGAAACCCGGGAATACTCTTGTAGACCCCTCCGAGGACCTAATTTTAGACGTTCTTTAGTCACTGCATTCTTGTACAAAAGGAAAACACACACACAAATAAAAGTAGTACACAAAAATTGTTAAAAAAAAACGAACGTGGCCTAGAAGTAACGACGTGCGCCCGAAAGAGAGCAACGTCACTCACCCCCGATTAGAGGTCGACCTCCACGTGCCCGGAGAGTGACGCCGCTGAAGAGAACACCTCGCGTCCGAGATCCACACACCGAAGTCCTCGGCGTCGTGTGTCCGAGTCACCAACGCCGACTCAACGGGGTGTCGTACACCCTAGAAGGGTCTGGTCCCTAGTATGGACACAGGGGACGTAACCGTTCGCCTAAGGATCGGTGACACGACGGTCCCCCAGGATCTTGTAAAAAAATTTTTATCAAACGTTCACTCGTCGACGCGCGCACGCACGTGTGTGTGTGTGTGTGTGTGTGTGTGCGTATGTGTATTCGTGTGTATAAAAGAAAATTGGTTCCTTGACTGGTCTGGCCAAAATATATTACATTTGTAGTATGGGTCAATGTGTTCTCTTCACTTCTCTTACGGGGTCACCCGAAGACTTCAAATGTGGGCAGGAACACTCGTCCACAGTTTTGATTTGGGTCTGACTCGACGTCACACGGTCCGGTACTTTGGTCTCGGACCATAAGGCACCTTGGACCGTTCCGGCGGTGGAAAGTGGCGACGACTCTCCACCTTCTAACGGGTTGACCAGACTTCAGCGACTGTCAGAATAGTCCGTGAAGTCGGCATCCGACAGTCCTCGTTCAAGAGTTGAATGGATAGTGCTGTTCCTTCTGCAAAAAGTTTATCATTTGGTACGAGCCCAGCAGAACGTCTTCGTGTACAGTTGTACCACGTCGGTTTGGGATCTTTATTGCGGAAGGTCGGAGGGACTAGAGTCGGAGACACCCTTATGTTAAGTTCAAGGTCGGTCCTTGGACTGTGTGGGATCTTCCACACAGGTCGACCGTGGACCTTTGAGGTCTATTTGTAGAAGACGAGGAAGGAGACCAGTGACCTCTGATCTTTGTTGGGTTTATAGGTAGGAATCTTCTGACTAATGTAATTACTACCACGTAAATTTGTCCCCTTACGACGTGTCGGTAAATTTTCTTACCCTACATCTCTGTACCTCACCTGGTGGGGGGACGGGGGCTGGTTCTATATAAGACCTCCCCTTTTGTGTCTGAGTCTTGACGACGACGATTCAGCGAAGTCAGCACAGGTTGAGACACGCTGGGGTCTCTGCCGTGGGGTGGCCCGAGGGGGTAGGGACCCTAAGAGGTCAGTTCTTATGACCTCACCCAACGGTAAATGAAGAGGTTCTGAGTCTTGTTACTCCTACTGTACGATGGAAAACCGTTTTACTTTACTTTATTTTGTCCCCACGGAATACACATGTATAAAGTAAAACACGAAGTGCATAGTAAATAGACTTTCATTTTACATAAAAAGTCGAAATAACTCTACATTACATGTATGGTATTTTAAGTGGAGAGTCGACGTGAGAAACTACTCCGGACAGTTCACGCACTATGTTACAAAGTTAGGGGGACTCTTTAAGGAGGTCTGGGGAAACGTCTGTCAGGGACGGGGAACCGGGGACCGTTGGTAAACAAACGGAAGATAGTTGTGTTAAAACGGAATTTTTATCAAAATTTAAATTTTTCTTAAATCTCTGAAGGGACCATCAGGTAGTCAATTCTCAGGCGGAACGTTACACCCCTTGGGTCCAAGTTAGAGACTGTCCCCAGATTCTAGGGTGTACGGTGTCCCGTTGCCTCAGATGAATCGGTGTTGATGTCTCGGACACACGGTGTCGATCTCAGGTGTGCGGTGTTGTTTTCAAGGGCGTACTACGTTGTTTCTAAGACACACGACGATGCTTCGGGGTCGGTTTATTTATTCGTTTTTATTTTTCTCTTCCTAAATTTCGGTCCATTACTTATAGAGTTACTAAGACAGAAGCTTTCAGACGTCTGTGAAGGACGTTCTTCAACCAACATACCTCCCCTACCTCATCTTCATAATTTGGTGATCCTTAGTCCCTTGATTACTGGTTTTGACTAATGAGGTGGGTCTCGTTGACAAAAACTTCTCGCTAAACGACGAAAAGGGTGGAGGAGTGGTGAAAATTCAGGATCGTAACTCGTCTTGATCTCTTAAACTAAAAAACGGATGGTACAGAAATTTTCTGGGCCGGATCAGGATCCAGTAAACCATTGTCTAAGGTAACTAAGGTGTCTACAACCTCCGGGTAACATGACCTATGAGTCTCCATCTTTTAGGATTAGGGAACGAGAGACCCCCGAGTGGAAGGTCTTCCCTAAGTGTGGTACATTTGGTCCTCGATGTTGTCCACCGGACCCCCGGAACCGGTCAAGACGAACTACATAAAACCTTTTTCGACTTAATATTCCACGAATCATCTCGCACAGGGGAGGCTGACTTGTTTTTCGGAGGGATGATACGACCGAAAAGAGTAAATGTAACAGACGATCCCGGGACTTTCGTAAACTCAAACTCCGAGTCACACTATTCATGTCGTTTTCTACCTGAACACCGCTTGGAAGAAGTCCTCGCTTCCCTCCTCCTCCTCCGTCCACGAGACTACGGACTCCGGACGCCCGCGGTGTCGTTTTGGGATTCTGTCCGGGACCTCGTCTTCATACCGTGACAGTAAGCGGTCGTCATTAGGGGTCACAACAGAACTATAAAATTTTCACAAGAGAGTGGTGGAGACTTTTCTGTCAAATCATTCACTAGGAGATTGACTTACAGTACTTCTTATTAGGAAGTCACATACTGAAGACTAACCTCTGGTCGATGTCCTCGTTCCGTCTTACATCAAACTTACTACTAATTTCCGGAGTAAAGACACCCTGGAGGAGTGACTCAGAACAAGGGTAGCAGAAGAAGGAAAGAACCGTTATCGTGAATCGTCGTGCTGGTTGAGGCGACACTTCTTTCTTATGCCCAGTACTTCCCCTTTCACGAGACTTGGTATCGGAGAGGGGGAAGGTCCTTATTGGTAGACGAGCAAGAAGGTGGACGGTCGGATACACGAACCCTAGGTCCGAGGAGCTTTGGGGGTAGAACCGTGAGACCCAGGGAGGGGAGTCAAAAATGGAGGGACTCACCTGCCGTGTTAATGGAATTCTACTAATCGATCTGGGTGGGGTGTCAGGTCCACGTTGCGCCGGGGGGATCAACCACACTGTGGGAGGTATTACTGATAGGATCAACTATGGTAGAGTAGGAGCTACTGACTTGGGGATTGTACAGGTAAGAACCACTAAACTGTGGAGGGCATAGTTATGGAAAGTATTGTCGGTAGGAGCACCTGTTTGTGGAAGGCATTACTGACAGGAGCAACTGTATCCTGGAAGGTATTACCGTGAGGGGTAGGGTCCCCGACAGGGCCGGGGAGAGCTACTCCTTTCGAATACAGGCAGACCGGGGTTTCTCAAGGACCTCACACATCGGAAGGAGACGACTGGACGAAATGGAACCCGATGGACCAAACGGTGTCCTCCGTTGACACAACTGGACTGGGTACAAGTAAACTCCCTCGAAACAAGTTTCTGAATAAGAGGTTCAGTCCGATACACCCACCTAGAAGGGAGGGAGAGGGGAACGGAAATTCTGACGACCTTTGCCATCATTGATGTCATTGGCACCACTAGTAAAGTACTACATATATTCAGTTTAGTAATACGACATGTGGAATTTGAGTGTGTCACGACAAACAGTTACTATAGAGTTATTTTGAGCTTCCTTTTTTTAAATGATTTTTTTAGCGACCTTTGTCGTTGTTGTTTTTCATGATTGGGGGGTCAGGGATTTTGTTCTCCAAATCTGTTTTCCTACAAAAGGTTCAACCGACGTCGGGACCGGGGACCTTATACTATGTGGGTGCGAGGGGGGTCAGGACAGGGCGTCGACTAGTTCTCCAACGCAGAGACGTCAATTCTTTGTCTATCTGGACCACACACACCTAAGAACAAATTGGTAGAGGGACGATCGAAAAATAGTCTCGTTGATTTAGTTGACCAGAGACTACCGCTTTCACTCTGGTGACCGTCTCCCGAGGTCCCTTGTGTTTTCTTTACCCTTAAAGTCATTGAAGACTTGAAGACGTACCGTCCCGTCCCTTTCCGGGGAGGAGGACGACCACAGGGACTCGTGTGTGTGTCTACCCAAACACAAGAGAAAAAAACCGGTGTGGTGCACAGTACACCCTTGGGGGGTGACCTCTAACTTGTGAGTGGGGGACGTCCCCTTCTGAGAATTGGTGACCTGGTGATCCTTTCAGGGGTCCACCAAACAAAAAAAAAATTGACACGAGGAAACTAAGAAGGGGTAGACAGGAACACTAGGAGTCACTAAAAATTCCAGCAGCACTGATTGTGGAGTTCCAGACTGTTTTACTAATAAAAATTATAAAGTATTCTACAATTGCACTAAATGTGACCGGGACACCGTGAAATCGTATAGTAGCACTTAATACATGTCGCCAGTATTTGAGTCATACAAACAAATTAAGGCGTTAATGGCTCACGTTTCAGAGAATGATACGTCGAAAGAGAGGGACACATTTGAGAAACTTTAGTAGGAAGGTGAGACATGTCAAGGTAAGTCAGACCTCAATTTACAATTTCGAGTCCAGAATCCCACCGTTCTTCGGAATTTTACCGGTGCCAGAGTCTCCCCAGATGTGTATCTACACAAACAAATGAGGTCTGACACCAGGTTTGTGAAAGGACCACCGAGTCACCATTTCTTAGGCGCCATTTCTTGGGTCCTCTGGACCCGAAACTAGGGACCCAGTTCTTCTAACGGACCTCTTCCCGCACCGTTGGGCGAGGTCATAGGAATGGACCTCTTAGGGTACCTGTCTCGTCGGACCACCCGACGTCAGGTACTCCAGTGTCTCAGCCTGTTCTACCTCATACATGCTATAGGTTTGTCTCGAGTGACGGATCAATACACAGAGATTCTATGTAGAAGCTATGCTACACACAGAAACTAGTATTCTCCCTTTCTGTTTTGTCTTCCTAAATCTACCGGGGGACGTTTGGGTAGAGGTGAATTTTTGTTTATTAAGTTTCGTGTTCGGCACCTTTGTCGGGTAGCAATCATAGACGTAACCTCCTAGTAGATGGAATCTTTTACGTGTACGTAGTGACGTGTATTTGAAGACAGGATTCCTTAAGTCCTAAATTCTCCTCCTGTACTTACGCACCTGTGTTGCCAGGAGACAAAACGGTTTGTTAAGTTGTTCAGCCTAACTGACTCTTACGTGTTCCAAGGAAAATTGTAACGAGAAACTTCAAACAAAATAACAGAGGTACTAACAAGATTCTCTATACTTTTATCATTTGATCAAAAATTACCCTTGACACCCAGAGAAAGTGACTCGTCCACCCTTGTACTACAGGAAACTCGAGACTTCAGACACCTACACTGAGGTGTCCGACCCGGGTCGGAACCCGTAGAGACATACGGTCGTGGACCGGACCTGGCTCGAGTGGTAAGGGACCTCCGTGTACCGGTGTCAGTCGGAAGAATGTTACCGTCGTGGCGGGAAGGTCAGGGTCTACGAAACCCTAGACACCCGGGGCCACGTCTACACCGATTCAGATTCTTGATGTGGTGGGTGCTGGTCAGGACTTTTCCCGTGTCTTTACCGTAGTTCGTTGGGGCTGGTGTTACTATACTTAGAGAATTCCCCCACCTGGGGTCGAAGGACTCATTGCACGTGAACCGGTTCTTCGTGCCTTCTTCCCGGACTTCTTCTACGACCGGGTGTCACGGTTCCGGTCCTCACCTACACGACTCCGACACCTCCGAGAGTACCTCAGGTTCCTCCAGTTCAGGTTCTAGGGTTTCCCCGACGACGTGTGAATCAGTCGGACGGACGTAACACGTGGGGACCGGGTCCTTTGTACGAACACGGGTGTAACGGTTCTCAGAGTCCGAGACGGCCGGTTTCAGGGCCCGGTTCCGAGTGTGGTTGCGGATCAGTGACCGTCGACGCCGAGCATGAGACCAAGGGTTTCCACGGGTCTGTGGATGTTTCTGAGGTCTCATCTCCGGACCTCTTCCTTTACCGTTGGGCGAGGTCATACGAACGGGTCTCTTAGGGTACCTGTCTCCTCGGACCACCCGGTGTCGGGTACCCCAGGGTTTCTCAGCCCGCGCTGATGTCGCTGTATCGTATCGTGTCTCCGGTCACACTCCTGTCCTCCCGCCCGCACTGGGGGGACGAGACGACAGACGTACCCCGACCACAGGAGGAGACGACAAACAAGTTTACTTGGGCTCCGTCCTAGACAGTTTTTTGTTTTGTCGGCGTCGTGGTCAACAGAAACCCGGAAGGCGCAGAGAACACGCGCGGGACCGGGAGGAAGACACCGAAGAAGTAACGGGACTGGGGACGGGGGCGGGGTGGGTCCCGTCCAGACCCAGGGTCGAGATGGGACCACACTCCAATATGAACCAGTGGGGGTCCGGGAAACAAATATTGACACCAGTTACAGGTCAGGAAGGACCACACAACTGACTACTAACGTCACAAATCACATACCTAAATTTCACACCGAGACAAGAAATTCCTCAGACCCTTCGAGGACACGACCGTAACTTTGGCTCACACAGCAAAGGTCCTCGAGGTCTCTCGAGTCCAAGGTATCAGGAAATACAGAGTAGCGTCTCTTCTTAAGCCCCTCTCGCTTCACTATCTAATCACTTTCACAATCCGCGAGTCAGCACAGACTAAGACACGCTGATGCCTGACATTGGGAGGAAGAGGTCCTCTAGAAGGGTTGGGTCCCTAGTTTGGGGGCAGAGAACGGAACATCCGTCTAAGAACTGGTAGACTCGGTGGTCTCTCCGTGGTTTTCACTATCTATTCTTCACTAAACAATCTTGTCCTACACTCCAAATGTTCCCCCTACCCGCTCTTTACGGCACGGGACTCTTGAATGACCCGATGTCAAAAATTATTAGTTTCCTTTTCACCCCTCCCCCTTTTCTTGAAGAAAAAGAAAGAACTCATCTGCAATACGAAGGTAGTAGTCGAGGAGGACGTTCAACTCGTCCCCTCAAAAGAACAGGGACGTACCAGTTCGATCCAGGTGTCTAACAAAAACACACAGACACGTCTCTCGCACAGGATTGAATGACTCGAGTGACCCGTCCTACACCCCTAGGTACCGCGGTGACAAAGTAACAAACCCCCGTGCAGAATACGAAGACGACATACCAAGACGACGGTTCGTTCGGACGAACCAAAACACCAATTCGTTTGGTTGAGAGAACTCAGTAGTAATTGAGTGTCCCCAGAGGTATAAAAAGGATGAATATTAGGGGATCACCCTCATTGATAAATTACTGGACAAAACAGGACCGACCGCTCAAGAAGTCAACGAAAACCCCCGACTTTACTCCGGGCCAGGATACCGGACGGCAGAGAGGTCTGAAGGTTGTTATCGGGCTTCGTAAGGAGTTGGGGCCGGCTGGTGGTGGACACACGAGTCGGTGAGTAAACACAGACTGAGACGCTGGGACTACCTGACATCGGGCAGTCCGAGGAGACAGGTACCCTAAAAAGTCCGTTCTTATGACCGCACACAACGGTAACGGAAGAGGTCCCCTAGAAGGGTTGGGTCCCTAGCTTGGGTATAAAGGAACGTAATGTCCGTCTAAGAAATGACGACTCGGTGGACCCTCCTGGGTGAGTCGAAGAAACACCCCTACGACATACACACCCGTGAAAAAATGAGGGTTCTTTCTCTTTCTCTTTTCTAAACGGGACATGACATTCTCCGACCAAAAGGGTGTGGTTGGGTCCCTTATTCCACCCACCTCACCGGTCCCCCTGTCCCAACCCTACCCCCCACCACACGGAAGAGTTAGTCCGGGGCGGACCAAAGGCTTGGTCGCCTGCTCCCTCGTCGATCTGTCGAGGATATGGACCTTCCTGTCCACCCTCAGAGGATGGTCCTCTTCCATAAAGGAGGCGTCGATTGGTCTCCAGACCCAACTCTAAATTTCCGGTTCATCTCTCCTTCCTCTAAGTCATCTCCCCCCAACCCCTTAAGAGGAATTTGTGTCCACACTAAAGCACGTACTCAGGGTGATTGTCACCGGAAGTCTTCACTCGGAGAGGTCGGGCCCAAAGATCTCTACGAAAAGAAGGTTCTGGACCGTGATCGGGACATGTGGGTCACGAAGCAAGGTCTTACTACCGACGAAAAACAGACGGTGGTCGAGTCGGTGAACGGAGGGTACGGGTGTCGGGGACCCGTTCGGAGTGTTTCGATGGGTTCAGAGTTGTGCGGTCCAAGGGAAAAAAGTCCAGGAACAGGTCTCAGTGACGGTTTTTCTTTTTTTTTAGTGTATCTTCTTGGTGTGGGGTTTGTAAAACTTAAGGCCCCTTGATAGTTGGAAGTCAAATTTAAGTCTTGGTGTAAACGTTTACTAAAACTTTGTTTCACGGATAAATTGATAAAATTTGTTTACGGACGGGGAAAACTATCGGACTTCTCAGAAATCGTTCGGTCGGCGACTTTTTGCAAAGTAAGGTAAAGCGAACTGACAACCCCTCTCCTCTGAACCCCTCTCCTCTGACAAGGGTAGGGGTCCGAGGACCGACCGGTACACACCTTAAGAGACCCGACCCAGACGTCACTCGGTCACAAGGACACGACCCGAGGCTACAGTCCGACGAGTCCGACGTTGGACCGGGACGGAGAATGATTAGTGTACACGGACCCGTTCAAGGAACTGGAGAGACTCGGAGCCGAAACAGTAGAAATTTCACGTCCAATTACAATCTTGGACGAGGCACCCCACCGACACCCGTAAAATAGTTCACGTTCGCGTCTCGGACGCGCATAATTCATGAGTCACAATAAGACTTGCGACCGGACCATAGATCTGAGGTTTCCGAAGGGCAGGTTCTTTCTGACCAATCAAACACTTTGTCGTCAAACGGAACACCAGGAAAACACTTACACCCTTTCATTGATAAAGGTCCGGCCTTCTACCGACTAGAAGGACGGCAACCACTCTGAAGGGGAACCAAACGGTCAGGCACTTGTCTGGACCGGTTCCGGTACGGTTCCTCTAAATCCCACCGATGTGGCCAAAAAGGAGGTGTCGGACGTCCGGCACGTCGGGGTCCAGGTGACCTAATTATTGCGAAGTTGAAACCACCACACTCTCAGACCGTGAGCGAGGGTTTTGTCCGGGACAAGACTACCCAATACAACCATGGGTACGAGTCCGGGAACCACAGTCGGTTGCTAATGTGCTTGAACTAGTGTTCAGAAGGAGGGGAGGACGACCAACTAAGGTGGTCGAAACCGTTGAAGGCCCTCTTGTCGAGTTACACCATGGGACACCCCACCCCTCCCGTTCACATGTCTCCAGTTTGGTCTTAGAGGGTCAACGGAGGACTCGAGTCGTCTGTCCCTGTACTCCAGTGAAGAGACTCGGAGTTTCCCTACGACTTAACCTTACTTAGTTGCGTGCACCTTCCTGGAATTATTATCGACCCGTCCCGATCCGGTCCCGTCCCCTCCACACCTTTTACATTCCTTCGTAAGTGGGAACGTGTTGGGGCTCACACTACCAAACGGGGATCCGTGGAATGGACGAGACGGGAGAGGGTCGGGTCGGGTCGGTCCTGAGACCCGAGATCTAACTCTCGGTTCGACGACGTCGTCAACAAAGAGATGAAGTGTGGGAGTTGTTGCGGGGTGCTCATGACGGCGTCATCAATATTACACGATAGACAGTAATGATTATAGTTGTTATTATAGTAACTAACTGAAGGACCGTGGTAAGATTCGTTAAGTGTCCATGAAAGAGTAAATCAGGAATGTTGATAAGGTAATAATGCGGGGAAACGTCCCTTCTTTTCATTCTGTGTCTCTTCCATTCCTCAAACAGATCGCCCTGCGTCGACCATTCACCATGGTTCGGTCCCTAACTAGGGCCCGTCAGTCTAAGATCGTAGGTTCGAAAAGTGGTACTGTGTGTCGACGGTTCCATAGGACCAGGGTGACCCACTGACCCACTTCGGGCTTGAGGCACCGTTGTTGGTTCGGGAAGGGTCGGACCGGGGACGGAGACAGAGGTCGGAGGAGTTGGGTGAGAGATCCGTTTGGTCTCAGGGACCTCACCGATGTTCCTTCCAGAAGGAGTGTGGACACTACGACGTGGACGGAAAGGGAGGTGGATAGGAAGGACTGTGGGTAAAGAGACGTCCGTTTGAGGAGTGAGTAAAAAGAGTTGAGGCGAGAACTCAGACGAGACACTTCAGAAGGAACTGGTGGGGGTCTGTCAAGTATTGACTGGAGTCGTAGAAGTCTCATGGAACTGGAAGGGACCACGGGAGTTCAACGAGTGATAGGCCACCCCAGTGTACCCCGTCTGTCTGTCCGTTTGCATGTGAGTCAAGACACTTAAGTCGTTAACGGAGGGTATTTCGTCCCCAGGAGTTGGAGGTTATAGATTACGGACTACTGGGCTCCCCCTCGACTACATTATTATTATCTTTATTCACGTGTTATTCGCATTGCGTGACCTTCATAGGGGTTTGGTAGGGGGAGGGGAGTGGGGGTCGGCATCCTTTTAACAGAAGGTACTCCGACCAGGGGGCACACCTTTTTCCAACCCCTGACGCCGGGACTCCTCATCTCCGTCCTCCTCAGCACCCTTACCACACTGGACACCCCACCCACACACCACCCTCCCACTTGGTGCACGGAAGACGACCACAGCGAAGGAGACGGAGAACACGACACTCGCAGATGTCAGATTGTTCGACTTAAAACGTTTGGACCGGGGATTTTAGTTTAGTAGTGAAATAAACTACGAGTCGGTCGTTTCGTACCCAGACGAGAGACCCCCTCGTTTGAGGTCGGTAGTCGGGGCACGTGAGTGACTCTCTTCCTACACCCAGACGTCACCCTTCAGAAGGGCTTTCTCCTGTCCCGACAAAGGGGTCTTCGCTAATAGAGGAACACCCGAACGGACCCTTAGACTGAGGGTGCGCCCGACGTTGACTAGTCAGTGCGACTAAGTGTCAGCATGGCGGACCGAGGACACGGGTTCAAGGGTTGGACCCGTAAAGCATACACAGAGGACCGCGGGCCCGACTCGGGTCTGGGACCGGCCCTCGGAAAGACAAGTAGAAGCAACCTGTCTCTCTCACCTACTCTCGACTCAGAGGGTCCTTTGGTGTGGGTCTCCGTCGTCTAAGACTGGGTAGATTCTTTGACATTTAGTGTAAACCGTCAGAAAATTGGACATGACCGGTGTAGACCCTTGTCTATTGAAGGACCACAAAGGGACCACTTAGGGGAAGGAACGTAGACGGAGGGAATGTTTCTGCCTCCGACCGTCCCTCTTCCTCATTGTCCCCGTAGACATATTATAGGACACTATCCACTGATTACTTACCACTTATTACTTACCACCACTAATTTTGTTAACCTTTAAGGGCGGGCTCCTCGACGACCACTCCGTCTTTGAGGCGTTGCGTAGGATTATTCCTCTCCAGTCTTCCGTCCCCTCGACTCCTACTCTCGACACTGAGTGCACGGGTGCACACTACGGACGTTCGAGAGGTCGGCCGTCGGGTGCGCGACGATTGCATTCCCAGCGGAACCTAAAGAAAGTCGGGGCACTCGAGAGCTTTAGTGTGACCTTAGACCTCGAAACAGACCCAAGGCCACTTGAACCCATTATCTAGAAATTTTTATTGGTCTGGTTGCTTTATGGTTCAAGGACCCCTCTGTTTTCTTTCTCTACGACTTCTTCTTCGGCGGATGGATAAAAGAAATTCAGTGTCTCGTAAATAGTTCGTGAGCCTACACGGTCGCACTGACCACCCCCACCCGACCCCCAGCACCATCCTCCAACTCTAACGAAGATGTCCCAACTTTAAAAGTAAAGTTCCTCACTGCTTACCACCCCTCACCCGTTCTCCCTTCTACACGTTCGTTCCACAGGAAGAGTTTGAGGTTCGTAAACACTATTTACTCAATATTCAATAAAATGAGTCCGGCCCCCACCCCCCACCCCAGAGAGACGATGAAAATACTATCACTTTATTTTCACTTTTAACCTTCAATCGACGTGTCAGGACAGGCTGAGAAACTTAGGGTACCTGACATCGGACGGACCGAGGAGACAGATACCGCAAGAGGTCCGTTCTCATGACCTTACCCAACGGTAATTTTTACGGTACCTGTCTCCTTAGACAGCCCGATGTCAGGTTTCCCACCGTTTCTCAACCTGTGCCGACTCACTAACTCGCGTTGTGCGTTCCCCAATCATAACCACTCCCCGACCCATTTCTCCCAGATCCAAAGTTCATATATGTACGAACTTAGTAATAGAAGAGGGAGACCGACAGGGGGAGGTCGACCATACAATTAGTGACTCCTCCTCCTCCCCCGCCTCGTCAGCTTTTACTGTCAGGTCACTCTTACACCGGAACCGATGTGCTTTTGTCTATATTATTCTCTAGGGAGGAAGACGTTTCCGTCCATTCCGGAAGTCACAACGGACCCGAGGCTGGGCACCAACCTACCGTAGTGACTGAACTACCTGTACTCAAACTCATTCGAGGCCCTTAACCACTACCGGTCCCTTCGTACCGTACGACGTCAGATACCCCAGCGTTTCTCAACCTGTGCTGACTTGACTTGACTTGACCCGAGACCTGGTACCGCCAGGAGACCAGACCCCGTGACTTCCTCTCTCTACTTGATCCCGGACTGGCATCTCGTAAGGTCCAACAAGTAGAGTTTCAGTCCCGTTTCTTTGTACCAATCTACAATTTTCAGGTGGGTTCACTCATTAAATTGCGTAGATTGTTCCGAGGTAGACGAAAAATAAAGGTTTTACTGAAACCTACTTTTAGACCCAATAAATCTGGGGTTTTATTTCGTTGTTGTCTTCAACGTAGTCGTCAAGTAATTGCTTCTTGACCGTATGAGTTAGTAATCGTAACCCTGTAAACCGAAAGGTAGACCTCTTTTTCATTTACTTTCCCTTAGGGATGGAGGATGACAACCCCAGATTTTTTTTTCTTTTTAAAAGGTCAAGTCTGAGGGTCCAGGGTGTTTCCGGGATAAGACTGAATCTTGAAATAGTAAAAATTTCGGGAAGTGTCTGGTAAATCAGATCTGATAATTGGGGGTCCCCTGTGCCTGAGACCGACGAAGATAATTTAGTAAGCGTGGCTCCTACCAGGGATCTTGCATCGACAACAACAAGTCAGTGAGTTAGTACAGGTTGAGAAACGGTGAGACACCTAAGTCGTGCTGTCCGGAAGGACAGGAAGGTAGAGGGCCTCGAACGAGTCTGAGTACAGGCAACTCAGCCACTACGGTAGGTTGGTAGAGCAGGAGACAGCGGGGGAAGGAGAGGACGGGAGTTAGAAAGGGTCACAGTCCCAGAAAAGGCTACTCAGTCAAGAAACGTAGTCCACCGGTTTCATAACCTCGAAGTCGAAGTCGTAGTCAGGAAGGTTACTTGTAAGTCCCAACTAAAGGAAATCCTAACTGACCAAACTAGAGGAACGTCAGGTTCCCTGAGACTTCCCAGAAGAGGTTGTGGTGTCAAGCTTTCGTAGACAAGAAACCGTGAGTCGGAAGAAATACCAGGTTGAGAGTGTAGACATGTACTGGTGACCTTTTAGGTATCGAAACTGATATACCTGGAAACAGTATACTGAGATCTTTTACAACCTTACTTATCCACTGAAGTTTCTTAAAATTTTCTTTTTTGTCACTTGAAGACTTTCTCGAGTATGTAAAAAAAAAACCGACAGTAACTATTACTCCATCTATCAGCATATGCGTCTCAATAAACCCCATGACGACTTTTCGTCCTCTCTCCTAAACTCATCTCTTTACAATCACTCTAGTCGGAAAAGAAGAGTTCTAAATTAAATTTCGATATACTTTAATAATGTGAATGGAACCCTCTTTGAGTCGGGTGGAGTTTTATAATAATTTGGTATAAAATTGACACCAGTACTAATAAGAAGAAAAGTAAATAGTTCACGGATGAAACACGTCTTTGTGTCAGAAAGATTGTGCAAAGGGGAGAAAAAAAGGGAATTTAAATAATTCCGTATCGAATGTGTATTATTTGAAATGGTTAAAGTTCACGGGCCAAACTACTGAAAACCATAAACACACGGTGGATATTAGTGATAGTACCAGTTCTATGTCTTACCAATGAAGTAGGATGTGACAGAGGAGACGGGAGAAACAAAGGTAGGGGAGGAGGGTGGAGGTTAGAATCCCTTGGTGACTAGACGGATCCCAGATTGTCAGTTAATTTCATCGTCATTAGTCCTTAAGGGACCTCCAGGTCACCAATCCTGTGACGGGAAGGTGACGTCCCCCGGGGTTCAAGTTAGGGACCAGTCCCTTGACTCTAGGGTGTTCGAAGTTCCGTACCATTTTTTTTTTTTGTTTGTTCGGGGGTTTTCTCATTAACATTCTCAGTTCTTAAAAACTTCTAAAAATGGTTTCTCCTCTTTACTCTTTCTTTAACCATTGGATCGGTCGGTCTGACGTCGGAACTCTCTTTAGTGTCGAAGTGACCTGTTACTCAATCGGGGGGACCTCCGGGTCCCAACCCCCGGTGTTTCTGACCCACGAGGTTCTTAAGAAAAAAAAACATGTTTATTGCACCACTTTGGAAAAAAACACTAATGTCTTTTTCTTCCGTTCCCAAATACATAAGTCAAGTCTATATGTAGACGGGTGACCCAAAGACTAGTACGTAGACCTGAGTAAAAATTTTATAAAGAAAAATTTGTAAAAATAAATAAACCGACATGGTCTAGAAGTAACACCAAACACCCTAGATCAAGGGGTTGGTCCCTAACTTGGGTCTGGGGGACGCAACCCTCGTACCTCGGGATCGGTGACCTGGTGGTCCGTGCAGGGACCTGGGTAAAACTTAGATCACAGAATTTCTTGGGGACCTGGAAGGGGGGAGAGAGTCTTCTAAGAGTTTCCGGTACGACGAACTTCTACTTCGTCATTCATTTCTTTGAAGACGGAGTCTCCTACAAAAGAAAAAGACTTCGATAATTAGTATTTCGAGTCTCAGGGACTAAATGTTCCTTGATTTCTCAGGGTGATTCTAATTATCGGGTTTGACTTCGTGTCTTTACCACCATTCAGATACTCTTTGATTTGCCGCGTTTCTGTTCCTACACCTCTAAAATACGCCACGACAGTCCGCCCAGCAGTCAAGAGGAGGCACTCCCGTGGGTCGTCCGTGACGAACCCAGGGTTCCTACAGTGACTCCTTCTGTCCGTTCGAGGACGACGGGAGACCCTCCGTCACCGAGCGCAAGACCAGAGCCCTCCACCCTTACTCATTGTACCCAGGAGAGTCTCCTACTTGTTTGTCGTCCCCGTCCTGTCGACCCAACCCCACCCTACTTGTGAAACCCATTACCAGTGTCTGTCGAGACTTCTCCACCAGAAACTCGACTCTGGGGGTTTTTGTTTTTCCTTGGTCGAAAACGATCTCTTTCTCGTAATATTTTTGGTCCTGGTCGTGTACGTTTCCGGGACTCTATCGTTTCTCCGAACACAAGTCCTTTTTCCCGTTGCCATCGGGCACAAGTCACCGGTTCCACCTCTGCCTACCCTCGACTCCCATCTCCCTACTCTTCGGGACGAGGTTTTATACGTTTTGGACTCGGGGGAACCTTTGTTTCATCGTTTCGGTCGACACGGTCTCTGTCCACAGTCCGACCCGCCATCAACCCTTTCGAATGTAACCGTTTTAGCGAAGAATAAAGGAACCTATGACTAGTATCTACTCGACGGACCCTTCCATCTCGATCAGATCGGGTTGGAGGAATAAAATGTTTCCTTCCTTGTCTCCGGGTCTCCCATTTCAAGAAGGGAGTATTGGAGCTCCTTTATAAACGTCAAGAAATAACAATGGCTTTCCTAAGTCCCCGACCACCGCCCCTCAGGTCGACGAACGACGAGTTTTCCGTTATTTGTCCGGTCCAACCACCTTTCCTTTCAAACAAAATAAAGTCCACCGTCGTTGACATCCCCCTCCCACCGTCTGTAGACACGTTTCCGGTTGGGGGGGGTAGGCTGTTCGTCCCCCACTCTCGTAAATATCTGTCTCCGCCCCCACCCCCCGATGTACGGCTTTGTCGTGTCAGTAGAGATTGTCGAAGTCTAACCAGTAGTCACCAGGCGGGTCGTAGTAGAACCAACAACATACATGTCAATTAGAAGCCAACGCCCAACGTGACCAAGGGCAAAGAAACGTCAGTCAAGAGTCTTAACACCGTCGAGTTCAGGACCCATGTCAGACCAGTCGCACATCAATTTAAGAGGTGGACCACGAAACCATAGATATTCTGTCGAGGGTCCTATGTGAGTCTTATAATAGCTGTCGGGAACTCTTTCCTGATTTCCAAGAACTGACACGAATTGCTGATGTAATTATAACTCAGAGGAAATGACAAAAGGAACCAAAGTCGTAAAGAGCGAAGAGACTACTTTGAATAAGAAACTGAGTTCAAACTGATTTCCGTTGTCCGTCCGTCTCCGGTACCACACGCCCCTCGACCGTGTTCCTGGTATACCAGGACGAGACAAAGTAATAGAGTCTAACTCTCTAGTCAGAGGTGGGGGGCATATTCCTCGACGACCGCCCACTCGGACCGTATCTCACTTACTCCCCCTCCCCCAAGTCTCCTCCAACTGTTTTTAGGTCTACAAACTACCATGTGTCGTTGACCCTCCACCCTTGTGTACACGGGACTCACCCTCTTCACTCGTGTCGAGAACTCGTCCGAACGTCGAAACCCTTTTACTTCAGTGCACCAACCAGTTTTTGACCTTTCTTGAGGTAACAGGGACTTACCCACGGGTCTACTTATCTGACGTCAGAGAGGTCTGTCACCTTATGATACGTCGTTACTTTTCTTTGTTTGACGTCTAGGTACGTCATTGCACCAACTGGGAGTCTATACGACTCGTTTTCGTCGGTCGACGACAAAACGCCCTTTCAGATCCAGTCCGTTTTGACTATCAAAGGACCCCGGTCCTCACCTCCAGCCACCGATTCACGTGGCTCCCTCGAAGACACCTACTACCTGCAAAAATATAGAATTAGCGCCACCGTATGTGTGCATATGTGTAAACAGTTTTCAGAAAATCCAGAAAGAATCACAGACATTTAATACAGAGTTATTTAAATTAAGATTTTTAAAATCTTTCCTTTCCCCTTCCATTTCGAAAACCAATTTGACGACAAGTGACCGATTTGCCAATACCTCGTGGAGAACACGCACACTTGTTCCACGGCTCACCGACAAACACGGTTTGCACCACCCCGTCTCCTGACTGCTGGGGGTACCAAGGGAGGAGGTCTTCTGACAGGGAGGTAAGAGACATGGGTCGGGTCGTCGGTGGGTCTCTGGCGTCAGTCGTGGGTTCAGGTCCTTCCTTGTCCCTAGTGAGTCCTCTTTTTGTCGAGAAGGAAAACCGGACCCTCCTGGATTTTTCCTGGAGTTCGTCTCCCTTACCCTTCCTCTACCCTGACCAAGTAGGACTGCGCCTACGTGGGTGGAGAGACAAATCATTGGTTGGGGGCAGACAGAATGAACTATGTCAAACGAGTGTATTAAAACGACTCGCGGTCAGACTCCAGACTCGTCACAAACCGAGACTGAACGGTTCAAGTAGCTAGTTATACAAGTATAGATTAGAGGCGTTCAAACGGGTCGGAGGTGATGACGCGTATACACACGTGTCCGGTACACTCCGTAGGACCCGTCACCTGTCGTCGAAAATGTCTATTTGTACACAGAGATGTCTTTCTGTCAAAGATACACACCTGAAAATGGATGTCAACACGACACTTCTCTATACCGTCAAAGATAAATTATAGCGTGTCTATCCCCATAGACTTCCGTATGACGAGACCTGTGGATCTTGTACTATATCACGAAATTTAAAAAGCTCTGTACTTACTCGGTGTAGTCTCTACTTGTAGTCCCGGATCGGGTGTCACCAGCCCCAGAAGAGACGTCCATTCCCACTATGACAGTAAACCATAGTGGGGCGAAGAGTCTGGACCTCCTTCCTTATTTTCCCAAGTCTTCTGGTAGGAGGACCTGGTCGACTCCCCTGCCGTCGTCCATCCGTCGGGATCAAGTAGGAGAAGTAAGATAATAAAAAGAAGGAAGAAAGACTTCGAATACTCTAACTAGACGGTGCACCTTCGCCGTAGTGTCAGGAGGACTTCGGACCCTGGGTCCGAGACGGTCGTTTTGAGACAATGTAGCACCGATTTTCTACCCTTTGGTGAGACAGGTAGTTTCGGCCTCTCTTTTTCCAGAAAAGGAAATCGACGGTCCTAGGCGTATTAATGAAGCAATAGCTCTAGGTTTTCTTGTAACCATTCATACATGAGCACCTGAGACCGGAGGGACAGAGAAGAAAGGTTCGATTGGGTCGGAGATGACGATCTTTCCACTCTGGACAAGACTTTAAGACGTGAGACAAATCGAACATACACCGGCCAGTGTCAGGATTCGCAAAACGTACCAAAGTCCCAAACAAACAAACAAAAGAAAATTAGGAGTTTCGTCGGGATTCTCTTCAAGAGTTTCCTTCAGTGAACGGATTCTACCGTGTCGACCACACAGAGTCGTTCTGTCCTTGGGGTTCATAAACCCTTAAGACCCAGGTCTCACAGACGGACACCGACGATACGGTGTTACAGAGTATCGTCTCGATACCTAGGAGCCCACGACGAGACAGACTACACGATTTTTGTAGACCGACTCGTCCTCGCCTTCAGTTCCCTCGACCTCCTGTCTCCTTTACCTTCTAACTCCTCGATTCTCACCCCGTCACCTAGGTGATCAATGTTACCCTTTTTTGGTCGTCGAAACGGCTCCCTGGACCAAACTGAAGTTCACGGTCCCGCTGACTAGTACACGGAACTAACGTGCCGAAGTATATTCAATGGATGGCCGAAACGCTAAAGCAAAAGATCAGACATTTTGCTCTCAGTAACATGGTTGGTTATCCCTACAAAAGCCCTACTTTATTTTATTACCTAACTCCACATACTGTATGACCGTAAGTTATTTGATGTCTATGAACCGTAATAATTACTATTCAGCTCAAACCCTATCCTCTAACTGCATTCTTTATGATTAGTCCGTCTTTCTTAATTTCCATATGAAAGGGTTAATAAAATTCCACCGTACGGTTACTCTATAATTGTTGTTCCTCTTGTGATAAAACTGCATTAGTTTCAGTATGAGTCTTTTGAAGTGGAAATTGACTTTTATCTACTTAACCTTATCTAGTACTTCCTTCTTCTTCTTCTTTTATTTGGAACTCTTCTTCCTTAAGTATTTTTATTTTTCTCTTTAAGTTCATGAATTTTCGTCAAAATTTTTAATACAAATACCTGAACGGACCACCAGGTCACCAATTCTTCGGTGGACGGTTACGTCCCTGTGTCCAAGTTAGAGATCAAGTTGACTCGGTACACGGTGTTGACGACTCGGGCGTGAGGTGTCGTTCTCTTCTGGGCCGTCACTCTTCGGACACACGTCGATCTCTCCTCGGGGGTGAGTTGTGCGTCGTCACTTCTGGGTCACGTCGGTTTGTCTTCACAGGTATTGGTTTCGACTTTGGACCAAGAAACATTTCCGGTTAATGTATCTGCTTAGAGACTGATCAGAGGTCCTTTCTTCTTTCTCTTTAACGTTTATACATTGTCACTTACATATGTATACCTAAATTACTGTATATCTTTCGTCTAACGACTTTGACATTCTCTGACTATTATTAACACTTTTAGACTTACTGTTTTACTAAAGGTCCCTTTTAAATGGCCCGGTCTAACTGAGTTTCTTTCCCTCCTTTACACTTATTTATATATTAGTTCCTCCTCTGACCTTTTTTACAGGTTACACTTCCTCTTTCCCAAACCCAAACCGTCTCCACCAAAGTGTCTTCATAGAATATTTTGAGGTCCATCGTCTATTAAAGACACTATAAATTTGTTAAGGTCTCCTTCCAACTGTTTGGAAAAAAAACATTTTCCGGTCCCTCATTTATAGAATCTGCAAGATACGGTCTACCACAGACAATGTTGAGGGGGCGAGACGATACTATCGTGTTTTAGTCGGTATCTGTTATCCATTTGTTTACCCGTTACTTGTACGGAACAAATAAATGTTCTTGTCTACAAACTGACCTAACCCGGATACTCGACACCAAACAGTCTGGGGTAAGATCTTGCAACTTTCTCCACTTTAAAGTGTCAAGTAAAAAGATTCCAGGAATTTTGGGACTACAGTTTGAGAAGGTGACGTATTTTTCTTTTATCTGATTAGAGAATACTTATACGAAACGGGCGTTTTAGGATTCATTTTATCTTCATATAGTCTAGGTCTTTAACGTACCTTTCTGGTTTCGTTGTTCTCGTCCCCTTGAACGACCTTCTGTCCTATCAAGATTGGTAATCGGTTAGTCGAGTCACATGACGTCGGACACTCGTACACTTTCCCTTCTTGACGTCAACTAAAAAAAAAAAGTTAACACAAATAAATAAAAACCGCCACGACCCAGCAGCAACGACTCGTACCCAATAGAGTTCAAAGTCTCACACCCCCGGTGAGAACTAACGCTACAAGCCCGAAGAGTAACGTCACAGAACAGAACAACGTCTCGTGTCCGACATCCGTGTACCCCAGTCATCAAAACCGACTACCCAATCAACGGAACATCGTACACCTTAGAAGGGTCTGGTTCCAAGCTTGAGTACAAGGGACTTAACCGTCTACCTCAGAATTGGTGACCTGGTGGTCCCTCCGGGTGTGAACTAGTAGAATTATCTACTAAAATTTACTAAAATTATTTTACGAGACCGTACGTACGAGTCAGTGAAGTCAGTGCGGGCTGAGACGTCACGATACCTGATATCGGGTGGTCCGAGGAGACAGGTACCTAAGAGGTCCGTTCTTGTGACCTCACCCCACGGTACGAGAGGGGGTCCCCTAGAAGGGTTGGGGCCCCAGTTTGGACGGAGAAACGGTAACGTCCGAAGCAATGGCGACTCGGTTGTCCCTTCGGGTTTTGTGAGAATCATTTCGTCTTTATCTCCTTACAAAAGAATTAGGTTATTTAACATAAGTAGTTTTTGGTTATCGTCTCTAAAGGGACCGCTAGGACACCAATTCTGAGGTACGAAGGTGACGTCTCCCGCACCTAAACTAGGGACTATCCCCTTCAAGGCGAACGCCGTGTCACACCGGTTCTTTTTCTTTATTGTTCATATAAATTGGTAGTCTGTATCTTCGTAATGGTCATTTTGTTCCTTGTTGTATTCCTAAGGGTGACACGTACGAAAACCAGCGGTCATAAGTTTTAAAGACAAATTCATAAATCTCTATTAGAATTATTTATGTATCCTATATATACTTCGTTTTATATGTTAAAAGGACTTTCTGGTTTCTCTTCTACATTCATTTACCTCTCTACAAGGGTACAATGAACTACTTTTAGAGTCATAAAAAACACAGTAAAGAGGGGTTTTAATTAAATACTCAAATTCATTTAATGTCAATTTTACAGTCACTTCGAAAGTGTATCCACTCCTCTGATAACTATATGAATCTTAAGTTTCCCTACCACATAACGATAATTTCTTACTTCCTTTAGATACATAATTACAAACTGTACCTTTCTATGGGGACCAGCGAAACAAGGTACGTTTTGTCACGTCGAAAGTCATCCTCTTACCAAAAGTATCAACAATAAAATCAGGGATCCAACATAGACTGAGAAAAACCTGGGGTACCTGACATCGGGCGGTCACAGGAGACAGGTACCCCAAAAGGTCCGATCTTATGACCTCACACAACGGTGAAGGATAAGGTCCCCTAGAAGGGCTTGGTCCCTAGCTTGGACACAGAGGACGAACTGTCCGTCTAAGAAAGAGTGATTTGATATGTTCCTTTGGGAACATATCAAATTAAAGTGAAATAATTTATGTGTCTTAGTATGTCTCGGAGTTCAGACCTCCTAATTTGTGGTTTTACGATAGGAATATAGTAAAGAGATCACTCATCCCCTCCCCTTGTCGACTGTAGGTACCAGAAGAAAGACAAGGAGTCATGACAGTAAAAAAATGTTCGTCCGTAATGAAAATATTAGTCAATTCAGTTCTTTTACTGACGGTAGAACGTTTTTCCTTTTTCTATAGTGTTAATATAGAGTGTTCTGTGTAGAGTACTCTGAGTAGAGTGTGTCAAAGGGCTTATTATTTCTGGGTACGAGCATCAAAAACTTTTACTATACTTTTATTGTAAAAATCTTAATATTTAGATGTGTGACCTCAGTTCAAGTCACAAGACGAATGGAGACCAAAAATTTTTGGAAAGACTTATTTGTAAGACTTTCAACGTTACAAATTGGGGAGACGACAGTAGGGAGGAAAAATTTTTTTCTTCGAATTGAAAATAAAATCTAATCTATGTTGACTAAATGTTACAGTAGGGAAGAGCTTACTGAGGTAATTTCGATTACTTTCATCTTCAGACACGTCCCCTTCACTCCACACTTAGTGATGTCTTTACTACGAAGAGGTAGGAGACCTATTCCTTAGTAAACTCAATACATTTGGAAAAATGTGACCTGCCCCTTGACTTCTGAACCTCGGAGGTTTTAGTGACGTCTACCACTAACGTCGGTACTTTAATTTTCTGCGAATGAGGAACCTTCCTTTCAATACTGGTTGGATTTATCGATAATTTTTCGTCTCTGTAATGAAACGGTTGTTTCCAGGTAGATCAGTTTCGATACCAAAAAGGCCACCAGTACATACCTACACTCTCAACCTGCCACTTCTTTCGACTCGCGGCTTCTTAACTACGAAAATTTGACACCACAACCTCTTCTGAGAACTTTCAGGGAACCTAACGTTCCTCTAGGTTGGTCAGGTAGGATTTCCTTTAGTCAGGACCCACAAGTAACCTTCCTGACTACAACTTCGACTTTGAGGTTATGAAACCGGTGGACTACGCTTCTCGACTGAGTAAACTTTTCTGGGACTGCGACTCTTTCTAACTCCCGTCCTCCTCTTCCCCTGCTACCTCCTATTCTACCGACCTACCGTAGTGGCTGAGTTACCTGTACTCAAACCCACCTGAGGCCCTCAACCACTACCTGTCCCTCCCGACCGTACGACGTCAGGTACCCCAACGTTTCTCAACCTGTAATGACTCGGTGACTTGACTTGACTTGACTTGAACACACAGGTAAGACTTTTGATTCGAGAATCGTTGTGTAATTTTTTACAGGTGTGTTGGACTGTCGGCGTCCCAGTGTACTGATCACCGTCCCGACACCGACTCTCTGCCTCGAAAAAACGAGGTCCATGAACAATACCTTAATTCAGTCTTCAGTAACGGAATCAACCCGATTCACTAGGGCATCCTTGTACCTTCGGTCATCCTCGGTGAGGCTCGGTGTACCCTCCACATCGACTTTCCATCGGGACCGACTTACGTTTGTCATCTCAAAGACACTCGAGGTTTTGCAACTATGATAGAAATGGATGTGTTTTTTGGACTAAAATGGACGTAAACAGTGGAGCAATAGATTGGAACGAAATAGTGAGCTCGTCACGTCCCCTGACCGTTCTCACGTTCAGTTGTTTGTTGTCAGACCCGAAACCAGGACCCTCGCACACACGACACTCGCGGTGTGTTCGGTGGGCCTCGGGTCCCGAGAAACGTTTTACACTCTCCGAACTACACGACTGGAGTCTCCAGGAACTGTCGAGACTTTAAGAGGGTATTTAGGAAAAGCTCAACCGTCATCAAAGTGTATCAGGGGGCCTCGTCGTTATTTTTTGAACGTCTAATAATAATGTCACCGGTCTCACGAAACGTGGAAAGTCTAAGGGACGCGAACTCTGGTGTTTTCGGTGTGACGGACGAAAAGGAATGACGGAGGGACTCTGTTGAAAAGAGGGAAACAAAAGAAAACAAAGGAAAATTAAAGAGAAGTCAACCTCATACTAACGAAATGGTACAATCAAAGACGTACGTTGTCGCACTTAGTCGGTATCCATATGGATATAAGGGAGGGAGAACTCGGAGGGAGGGTGGGGAGATCCAGTAGTGTCTCGTGCCTCGACGCGGGGGACACGATATGTCGTCGAAGGGTGCTCGATACACAGAACGTGTTGCAGACATACAGTTACGAGGAGAAAGTCAAGTAGGTGGAAGAGGAAGGGGTGGACACGGGCGTTCAGGTAAGACACACAGACGCAGAGATAGCAACAAGTCAGTGAGTCAGCGCAGACTGACAGACGCTGGGGTACCTGACGTCGTGCAGTCCGGAAGGACAGGGAGGGAGAGATAAGACTGCCGCAGAGATAAACGACAGGACGTGCATCCAAGTAGTCATGGTAAAAAAATCCAAGGTATATATACACAATTATATGCTATAAACAAAAAGAGAAAGAGTGAATGAGACATTGTGTCTAAGATCAATTTAGGTGGAGTGACTTTTAAGAGGGAAACAAAATTTTTCCAAATCCTTTGTTTCATGTAGTTTCCTAATCTGTAATCGGAATCCCCTTTTCTAAGTTGTCGTCACCATTATTGCATGGTCGTCATTTCGGTCCTCCGTTCTTCTACTGGACCGGAGACCCAAGGTCGGGAATTCCCGAACATATGAGTCCCGTATGAGGTAGACGACTACTGACGTGGCTACCCTTTTGGTCAAAATTTCCCATTTCGAACCGGGTTACGGACTTTTTAATGCTTTAGTACTGAAAGGCCTAGTTCCTCCATCTTGTAGGGTTTCGTGTTCGGGGTGACGTTTCCGGGGGAGAGACCCCCCGACTCTTACCTCGGTGTTCGACCTGAGGTGATTGAATTAGACCTTTTGTTACGACCAAAGGGGACGAGAAGTTTTCGACAAGGATACTGTGAAAAAAGTGTTCGACCTTACCACATTTAGCTTCGTCGTTAATGGTGTCCTGTATAAAACGATTACCTCCGTGTTTCATTAAACTTTATTTCGTGTCTACGAGTGTCTATGTCACGTCTCGACACTGCCGAACAACGACTCTCCGACTCAGAGTAAGGTCCCTCTCTCTCGTTACGGGTGAGGACTTCATACGTGACGGAGATTACCGAGGGACGTTTTATTTGTGGTCTGCGACAAGTGTGAAAGGTGGAAAAAAGTATTTTCATTTTTAAGAGAAACCTAAATAAAACCAAGCACCTTTGTACATGATTACATTCAGAAAGTATTTTCACTTCACCATATTTCGCTTGAACGTTTTTCACCCCCTCTGCACATCAATCCTCCACTGAAACCAGACCAGGTGACCTTCGTCTCGGACTGCACCCCTAAGAACAGAAATTCAGCCATAGTTCTCTCAAAGGAACCCCCTCCCTGAGAGGATCGCCAGATCACCAATTCCGAAGCGAAAGGTCACGTCTCCCATGTCCAAACTAGGGACCAGCCTCTCGATTCCAGGGTGTACGGAGAGTCGTTTTTTTTTTTTTTTTTTTTGTTGGTGTGTGGTATTGTATTTTGTCTTCGTTATAACATTGTCTAAGTTATTTCTGAAATTTTTTTTTTTTTCCAGGTTTTTTTTTTTTGGGGAGAATTTTTTTTCCTCTCAAGGACAGCCTTCTTTGCACACTTCTTCACTCCTTTTGTCCTATTTTACTCATTTCACTCCCCATGAACACCAAAATCGACGTCCGACTTGACCTCGAACTCACCGTTAACGGCCCGACCCAGTACACTTTTCCCCGTCTCCCAGTCCGACCACCACTGACCCCGAAGGGGACACCGGGGCACTATTACGTGGACGACTGCGTCCTTTGCGTTCAAGCTAGGGACCCAGCCCTTCTAGGGGACCTCCTCCCTTACCGTTGGGTGAGGTCACAAGGACAGACCTCTTAGGGTACGTGTCCCCTCGGACCACTCGACACCAAGTATCCCAGTGTCTCTCAGCCTGTACTGACTTCTAGAGACCCGACGGTGGGAGACGCCCCTACGCTCAGTCCCCCGTCCCTTTAGAGAGTCCGAAAAGACGGGGTTTCGTCAAGGGAGGTCGGTTCCGTGAAGGGGTCTCTCCCTGTGTGAGGACTCGCTAACCGTCCGTCGTAAGTCCATCGGTCCTCTACCCTCCACGTCCCTCGCCGCCCCGCCCCCCTACCAAACCCCTACTAAGTTCCCGTAATGTAAATAACACGTGGAATGAAGAATGTCGTCAGGAGGGACCACCGAGTCTACCATTTCGTAGACGGATGTTACGTCCTCTGGACCCAAACTAGGGACCCAACCCTTCTAGGGGACCTCTTCCTTTACTGTTGGGTGAGGTCATAAGAAAGGACCTCTTAGGGTACCTGCCTCCTCGGATGTCAGGTGTCCCAGTGTTTCTCAGCCTGTGCTGACTCGCTGAAGTGAAAGTGAAATGAGGATAATAAAAACATCGGAAATAAAATTAATAAAAAAATGGAAAAAGTTTGTTAATAAACGAAAATTAACCTCCTACTAACGAGATATCACGACACAACCAAAGACGGCCAACAACAAGTCAGCGAGTCAACACATACCGAGAAACGTTGGGGTACCTGACGCCGCACGGTCCGACGTACGACCGTAGGAAGGGATAGGAAATGGCTGAGGGGTCTAAACGAGTTTGAGTACAGGTAACTCAGTCACTACGGTAGGTTGGTAGAGTAGAAGACGGCGGGGGAAGAGGAGGACGGGAGTTAGAAAGGGTCACAGTCCCAGAACAAAAAAAGACGATGTGTTGTACTTATAAAGATGATAATGGTTTAGTCGCGGTGGAGTCTGGTAGTCCGCAATCTAGGGTTTCCAACCCCTGGGGACGTGAGGTCCCCGACTTCTCCACCCCGTCACTCCCCGGGTCATCACAAACACTGGTCTGGCAAAACACTGACACAAAGTCTGACGCACAGTCCGGTCACAGGAAAACCGCTCCAAGTGGAAGTCGGAAGGTGCAGCCACGACGGGTGTGAGTTGTCTTGGAAGTAGACCCTGTAGTTTCGCTCGTTCTTACAGTCAGAGCTCGACGTCAAGAGGGACAGTGCGGACTCCGTCTAACCCGGCAACCTCCTGACGGGCCTACCTCAGTGAGTGGCATAGTCACCGGCGCAGCTGCGGTCGTGCTACCAGTTCTAGCCTTGGAAGACGCCGTTGCCGTGACACAGGGCCTAGTTCTACGTTCTCCCTCACTTGGACCGAAACCTGGACGGCACCAAGGTATTCTCTTTGCAGAGACCGAAGTCGTAGCGTTTGGCGAGCAGCTATTTTGCACTCGAACGGGTGGGGACAGAGGGGTTGATCACCAACTCCAACTTTGGATGTTTTAGTCGGATCGAGAGTCAGTCTTTGTCAGACTACCGCCGTCAAAACACTAAGGTATACTGGGGAATTTCGTGTAGGGTGAGAAGACACTCGTGCTCCCGGCGGACCACTCTCGGGTGGGAAGAGACAATGTGTCTGGTCCACCGCTGAGACAGGAAACAGGAACCATACACTCTGAACACAAGTTCTTCATCTTGTCCTGACCGACGCGTCTGGATGGTGAGGCTCCGAGACGAAGAGTACAGAAACAGGACAGAAGGCAGAGAAAGTATAAAAGAGCTTAATATAACCACCGCCACACGGTTACGATCGAGTGGCGTCGAGACTCACGGTTAACGATTCACAAAACCTTAAAGTACTCGACCATCATTTGTCTCGTTATTAATTTTGAGATATTTGAATATTGATCTATTTAATCAAATCCTCGTTTCCATTATTCTTGAACTTCGAGTAGGGACGAATCAATGACGTCAAATGAGAAGAGATACGAGACTCCCACCCATACGGCTAACCTAGACATGCCATTTTTAGGATACAATACCCTCTCCGAGAGGTAGTGGAGGGTGGAGGTAGAAGTAGGTAGAGGAAAACCGTCAAACCTTTGTCGTTGTTACCCTCAGAAATGTGGTTCCTTCACCCGTCTGTGATGTTTAATCCCGAAATAACAAAAGGGGACGACCCGACCAATAATTTGTAAATGAGTGTGTACGACTACATCGGAGTAAGAGTCAGAACAAGTCAGCGAATCAACACAGGCTGAGAAACGCTGAGGTACCTGACATCGTGTGGTCCGAAGGGATAGGTAGTGATAGAGGGTCTCAAACGAGTTTGAGTACAGGTAGCTCACTCACTACGGTAGGTTGGTAGAGTAGGAGAAGAAAAGGACGGGAGGTAGAAAGGGTCGTAGTCCCAGAAAAAGTTACTTTCCACTGGTTTCATGACCTCGAAGTCGAAGTCGTAGTCAGGAGTGTTACTTAGAAGTCCCAACTAAAGGAAATTCTGATTGACCAAACTAGAGGAGATGGAACTCATATTTGTACGGTATAGGTTTGGGTTACGAGTCCTAGACTCTGGAACGGGAAAGTGGAGAAGAGATTGGCGACAGGGAGGTCGGTGTTTACTGGTTCCGTCTCACATTAGTGGAGGATAAGAGAGCAAACCCAAGGTGGGGGTGTCCGGAGACGTAGTAGCTCAGACACAAGCTCCCACTCCCGAGCCGGTGAGACTACAGGCGGTTGATGGGCCGGCCGAAGGGGCTCCTGCTCGAGTACTGCACCGTCAAGCAGTAGGGGCGCGGAGACGCCCGGTCGCAGAGGAAGGAGGTCAAGTTGCAGAGGTTGACGCACTTCTTCCTCCTCGCTCACCTCATGATGTAAGGTCCGAGGTGGTGGTTGGGGCTCCACAAGTTCGACCTCCTGGTCGTCGGGCCCTTGTACCGGCCCTTGAAGTTGGAGAGAGACGTCCCGACACTGGTTCTACGGGTCTTAGGTCCGTAGGAGGCCGACGTCAAAGTTCAAAGGCAGGTCGTAGGTGTCTTACTATCGTCATTCACTCGGGGTGGAAGGAAGGGGGAGGGAGGAGGAAACAAGGAAGGACCTTAGAGAACGGACCCCACTCTAAGGAAGGATGAAGGGTAGACATTCAGTCAGTATGAACCTGAGACCTGGGACATTCTGAAAGTCCTTCACGCAACGATCACTGTGGTCCAGTGACCCACTTGCGCCTCGTACGGAGGTAAAGTCGTGTTATTCGATTCTACTAGGACGCAAGTCCCACGACTCAACAAAAATTACTTCTGTGACCTTCCAATGCGAGATCTCGAGCACAGAACTGACTGGGAGGCCATTTAGTCCTGTAGTGGTAGTGACACTCGTCACGATAATTGTGAAAATAACCGACTTACGGGGTATGGTACCCGTGTATGAAACGCACGGTTCAGGACGGGATCCGTGTGGTGAGTCCACCAGGGTTGATTAGGAATAACATCAGAACATTCCCTCTGTCCCCAACGGAAGTAAACAAAGAACTTTAACAAACACACAAAACTGACGCACCCAGAAGCGACGACCCAAAGTCGCTGACCCTCGACGGGAGGCAGCGCCACGTGCCCGAAGAGTGACACTCCCGCAGAGAACAACGCCTCGCATCCGAGGTCCACGTGCCCGAAGTCACCAACGTGTACTCATCACTGCGTGTTCGAGAAGGGCCTTCTCCCTAGCTCGGACACAGGGAGCGTAACCGTCTGCCCAAGAATGGACGAAATGGATGTCCGTTCAGGGTTCTCAATAGAAGTAAATAACTACTGTTTGGTCTTCCAAGCCCCTCGAATACTGTGATCCGGTTGTAGTGTGTCGAACGGTCCTCGTCTCGTGCGAGTCTTGGACGTCGGACACGAAGACCTGGTGTGTCTTGGGGTCCAAGACACTGTCACTGCAACGCATAGTAAGGTGTGTGTAAATGACTCTACGGCACTTGGAGTTCTTCCCAACAATCCCGGTTTTGATGTCGCTCCGCTGCACGGGTCCCGTGTCGTAACCTCCTCCGGGGTCGAGACTGCTCACGTGAGAGTGTCTCGGGGATGGGAACCTAGTCATGCTCCAGTCGGGGACTGTCGTTCGTGAAGGTATTATGAACAAGGCACCCAAGGGAACGGAGTGTCCTCCCCTCACCACACCTACAACTCTTTTTCCATGTCCTACTCGGGGGCCCCTAGAAGGGCCCCCAACAGATACTCGACCTCAAACACCCAACACTGTCCCCCGGAACTTGGTCCTGGAGACACTGTACACGATTCCTACCTAGGACGGGTGCCCGACGAAGAGTAGGAATAGAAATAGTCATAAACGAAGCCCTTCATCCGTCTTTGTCCGTCTCTTTTATTCACCCTCACACCTGGCCGTCGGGACCATTTATAGACGGGTTACTAGTGTGCCCTAGGTGAGGGTCTAAACCGGTAGACTACGACAGAACCCTCACGGACGAGTCGTGGGCGAACCTCGGACCGAGGACCTCTTCGGAGTCAAGGTAGTATAGAACCGGGTTCTAAGGAAGAGTAAGTGTTCTTGGCACATGTTCCGTATTGCAATATATATGTACACACACACAGGTAACTACTGAGGTGACGGCAGTCACAATCGTCTTACAACCTTTGTCGGTAGCCTCCTTAGTCTTTACCTGACTCAAACTCAACATCTTCTGCCTCCCTAAACAAATGGCAGAGCCAGTATCACTTCACGATGACTACTTAAGACAAAAGACTTTGTAGTCGACCCAACTTTCGATGTAAACTAGTTTAACAATTCGTACGATAATGGTCGTAGTTCTTCCTATGTCGAAATCAAAACTCCATTTATCACCAATTAACGTTAAATCTACACAAATCGTCGTAGTTCCGAAATGTAGTTCGTCCCAAACGTAAAAAGAGCTGATGACTCACTTGGACCGACCGTCTTCATAGAAAAAATAAACTAACCTAATAAAAACCAACGTGACCCAGAAGTAACGAAACCCGCCCGAAAGGAGATCAACGCCACTCACCCCCGACGAGAAGCAACACCACACACCCGAAGAGTGACACCACCACAGACAAACCTCGTGCCCGACCTCCCGTGCGTCCGAAGGCTCAACGCCGAGGACCCGGGATCTGTGTCCGAATCGTCAACCCCGAGTACCTAAATCAACGGGACACCATACACCCTAGAAGGGTCTGGGTCCTAGTGTGGGCACAGTTGAGGCAACCGTCTACTTGAGAATGGGTGACATGATAGTCCCCACAGGTCGTCTTCATAGAAATCTCTATTTTAATCAACTCCGACCCACGGGACTCTCGAGACTCAAAGACCTGTAGAGGTAGAAACTTTGGGTTGTACCTGGGATGTAAAGTCCTGTAACACGTTCCGTCGGTCGGGACACGTGAATGTGCAGACAGTCCAAGATATTTATACACACCTGTCGAACAGAACGTCCGTCGTATCGGACCGTCAGTTCCCGTGAGTGCGACCTCAACCGGAGGCTCTTCAATTTTAGGACCGAGGGGATGAGTGACACACTCGGGTCCGTTCAGTGAAGTGAGGACACACTGAGGCAAGTAGAAGGCCACCTCGATTATCCGGACGGGAGCATCCCCACGACACTTTTACGTCACTCCACCGTGACGGACCGTCCAGCATTCGTGACAGACTTACAATAGGACGGTCCGCGGTCCAGTCCCTTCCCTCCGTCTCAGCTTGTTCTGTGTCGTGAACAGGAATCTCCAATCGACCGTTAGGTCTTCCGTCTGCTCTAAACATCCTACGACCACCAGGGAAGGGTCTCCTCAAAGAAGATAAAAGAAAAGTACAGAACAACTAAAATTATTAACGTTAGAAACACGGGACAACCACATTGCACACCAGTGGCACACCCACCGGCAAAGAGGTATCCGAGGAGACCCCGACGTCGTCTAGTGACATCCCCGGGTCCTGGGGGCCCTACGACACGTAGTGACCCGGCCCGCCTTCAGAAGTCCCGGCCCGCCTTCAGAAGTCCCGGTCCAGAGAACCAAGACGAGGTCGGTTAAGAGAGACAGTAAAAGTACGGGAGAGCCGCAGTCGACCACCATTGTTTACGGCAATCAGAACAAAGAGTGAAAGAACGTGTCTACTATCTTCAAAGTCTCCTTTAAAACCGACCGTAGAGATGGGTGAACCGACAGAAGGGGTGGAACCGTGACAGAGACGCGAACATAACCGTCTCTCCAGTAGTAGAGGTAGGAAGGGACTCACGACCACCAGTCGATAAGGGTCGAACACCGACCGACAAGCCACGATCCTCGACCAATAAGGTACGAACACCAACAAGACATGGGTGCCAACCGGTCAAGTATAGACACTATTTGAGAATGTCTAACGGTTATTGAAGTCGGTACGACCTCGGAGGGTAACACAGGTGTGACCCCAAAAACTAGAGGACTGTATATGGAAGAGGATCCGTTACTTCTCCCGGAGGGTCCACCGGGTCACCATTTCTTAGACGGAGGGTTACGTCCTCTGGGTTCTCTGTGTTCAAACTAGGGACCCAGTCCTTCTAGTGACCCAGTCTTTCTAGGGGACGTCGTCCCGTACTGTCGGGTGAGGTCATAAGAACGGACCTCTTAGGGTACCTGTCTCGTCGGACCGCCCGATGTCAGGTGCCCTACCGTTTTCAGCCTGTATTGGTTTCACTGAATCGTGTGAACGCACGATTGAAGCCTTGTCGGTCTACCTTCTCTTCGTACCCACACACCCTTCCTCCCGTCTCGAAGGTCCGGGAGAAGGGTTTAGAGGTGCACAAGTGGGTGGACCTTCGGGGGGTCTTCGTCAAAGTCCCCGTACAATTGCCCCAAGTCTCGTCCCTCGCACGGAGTCCGAACTCCCCGTCCCATGGTTCTCCTCTGAGCACTGTCTCGGACCGGGAAGAGTTCGACGGATCCTCCGGGGTCTGTCCTACACGGGGAGCACCGGTGTCCTTTCTTTGTGTATACACGACAAATTCGAGAAACGAAAAAATTTTAAATGAAAAAAACCGACGCGGACCACCGTACACCTTAGAATCAAAGGACTGGTCCCGAACTTGGATGTGGGAGACGTAACTTTCGTCGCCCAGAATTGGTAGTCTGGTGATCCCTTCAGGGAGACGAGAAAGAATTAAAACCCCTACTCTTTTCTCGATCTCCAACACCCACTCCCCTTGAAGTTCTCGGAACTGAAACGAAACAGGGTCGTCTTCCTTCGTTTACGGGTCTGGTGGTGTGGTCCTCGGGGGTAATTTTACCAAACGTGAGTAGTGGTTGGTACAGGGCTAGTAGGTAGACTAGTAGGTAGACAGGTACAGACCCAGGACGATTTCTGGGGTAGTCCGTAGAACAGAATAAGGAGGTAGAAGGGTGAGAGTCGTCATAGGTCGTGTAAGGTCCGGGAGGTATTTGGGACAAAGTGTCGAGAGTCCTCCGGGGAAAAATAGGTTTCACCAAGTTCTGGGTCTACGTACGAGGTTTCCGTCGTGCGGAGTCTTCCCCGTTCCCACCGTATGTCACCGTCGTGGTTCTTGCGCCGACGTCCCTTCAATCTGTGCCCGCTCTCTTCAACTTGGTCTCGTCGCCGTCTCGACCCTCTGGAAGAGTCCGGTGTGCCCCACCGACAGTGTCGGTGGAACGTTTCCGTCTCGGAGCCGTTCCCGTCTTCTCCGTCGACAGTCTCCGTGGGTCTGGGAATAGTGGGTAGGTAGGTCATCCGGATTGATGTCAGCCGAGTCTGACGGTTTTTTTGGGGTTGAATTACTTACACCCGTCGTCCTTCCATGAGGTGACTCGGACTGAGGGGGGGTTTCGGGAAAAGAGTTGGAGACAGGAAACGACTTTTATAGTTGATCCGAGTGTGATCTGGGTCTGTCGAGGACGTCTAATAGAAAGGTGCCGAACTGGTGTTCGTAGGACACAGAATTCTGTCATTACATGTTCGACGGGACCTGAGCTCCTTACTGACTAGATCGGTCGACACTGGTCTACACACTCGTGTCTATCGGATGTAACGGGTTTTGGACGTCGAATTGGTACAGACTCTAATAGTCTCTCGAACTAAGTGTTAGTAGAGGTGGTTCGTGGTTGAGTTGTCTGTACTTAAACTTGTTTGAGACCCTCTATCACTTCCTGTCCCCTCGGACCGTCCGATGTCAGGTGCCCCAGTGTTTCTCGACCTGTGCTGACTCGTTGATTGTAAAGATGGAAAGCCTTCTATGTAAATGCACGAGACTTTTATGGTTGTCTGATTCACATAGAAGTTCAGGACACCCAAAGGTTCAATGGTACTAAGTTTATTCCATTTCCCTACACTCAAAGGTCGTAACATATAGTGCACGAAGGTCACTGGGTAGACCCATTTGTGACCAACGCCTTCGTCAATGTGACGAAGAAAAAGTCGAAAGTATTGGTGGTCTTCGGCGGACCTCGGGAATTGATTTACAACCGAAACAAAAATAAAAAACAACCCATTGAGGACGAGATTTTTAAGTTTGTAGTGTCTGTTTCGATTTTAGAGGAACTGTTGGACATAACAGGGATGAAGGTCCGGGGGGAGGGTCCCATTGGTGTTAATACACACACGAATCAACGAGTCAACACAGGTTGAGAAACACTGGGGTACCTCACATCGGGCGGTCCGAGGAGACAGGTACCCTAAGAGGTCCGTTGTTATGACCGTACCCAACGGTACAGGAGGAGGTCCCCTAGAAGGCTCGGGTCCCTACCCTGGGTCCAGAGGACGTAACGTCCGTCTAAGAAATGGTAGACTCAGTAGTCCCTCCGGGTATTTGTGTTAATACTTAAACAATATAAAGAGCGGTTTAAAAAAAAGAGAAGTAAATTTATAATTTACGTTTACATACATTCATACATGTACATCTTTGTCGATAAAGTAAAATGTATCTCTAAAATGTTAGTTTATTACAGTGTCAGATTTATACCAAGATGTTGAACGATAAAACGGAGTATGATGTAGAAAAATTGACGATACATTATAAGGTAAGTACACAAAGTACCAGACAAATCGATAAGGTCATAATAAGGTGATTGATAGTGACCACATGTTTACACCCGTATATAGGGGTACCGATCTAAATATCCCCACTTCTCAAAAATAAAAATATGATATGAAAAAAACCGACGCGGTGTACCAGAAAGAATCGACGCCATACACCCTAGAAACGACTGTGCACGTCTTAGGAATCAATGTCGCACACCTTAAATCAACGGACTGGTCCCTAACTTGGGCCCGGGGGACGTAATCCTCGGACCTCAGAATTGGTGACCTGGTGGTCCCTTCAGGGTGATATAAACTAAAATTAAACGAAAAGAGAATAATGTTCTTCCTAATGTTCACTACGATTCTTGGAAAGTGTAAAATCTATAAACCTGTAAATATAAAGGACATGACACTTGAGGAGTCAGTAAGACAATGCTTATAAAAGAGGGTCACACACGAAACAGGAAGTTCGTAATAAATACCATGGATTTGGTCTATCTGTAAAATTAGAAAAAAAACGAAAATATTAAACACAAATAAGATGTAAATTTTTCTGTTAGAGAAACAAAAATAAAACCACTGACGAGACTCCGTGGTCACATTGCAATGAGAAAATGAGGACCCTCTGTGGTCAGAGAACCGGGTCGGATACTTTATCAAGTAGAAAAACAGCGAATAAACTTTACATCGTACATAATCTCTGATTCAATATAGACACTAAGACAGGAAGATACTTAGGAGAGAGGGACGTGATTATGGCTGCCAACAATTATTGACAAGTATCATCTTCTTATAAATTTATCCACTACGATGTAGAGTGAACCAACTGATTCTAAATTATTTATAAAATTTTCTAATCACTCATACTTTTGACATATCATTTCATCTATATAGACATATTTTATTATTTCATTTTCGACTCATATGTTAAAATATATGTGATATTATACGTACACCTACTTGTTCCTGATTTTACTTAAACTTCTTTACTTCATGAAGGTACTCTCCCCATCTTTACGTCAGATGAGTAGAAGAAAATTTTAAAACAAAGTTCGATAGTATTACAAGAGAATGATTATTTGTTCGAAGGGTCGTAAGGGGTCGGTACTCTCCAAGAAACGAGTAAAAACGGAAGTGTGCTCCAACCAGGACTGGTAAGAAGTGCGGACAAAACGTGAACACCAAGGTCTATTTTGGATGCACCAGCTGAACTCATTCCTCGCTTGGTACAGCGACAGGTAGCTCGGTGCCGGGTCGTTTGACTTTGCGCTCAAACAGGGGCCGACGAAGCACACGGATTTGAGAGCCTGGACGTCGTGGTTGGAGTGGGACTGTCGACCGAGGTGTGTGTCATAGAGGAAGGAGACACTACTAGAGTGTGCGGACACCTAGTTGCGACTCTTTTGGTATTCATGCTAGGACGGGACAGAGTCACCCCAGGCGCCCCACCCAACATTTATTAGACTAGTGGTCGTCCCGTCCCACTCGTTCCCGTTGGTCCTTCGTGTCTCACTCCATCTCTGTGTGGAGGAAAGTCCTGGTCGTCGGAGTCACCCCTGTACGAAGGAAGTCTTCGCCCATCGCAGGGGGTACAGGTACGAGTGCAGAGGAGACGGGTCGGAGGTCAGAGGGAGAAAACTTCAGGAACATCGGAAGGGATTGGAGGGGGTAGACGTGCCGGGGACGCAGATGAGAGTGACGGACGAAAAGAAGAGAACGTATTCTCGTTCAGAACTCCAGTTTTGGAAACCGAAGAAGGTAAAAAAAATTGGGGAAATCAATGATCGGTACGGTCTGTACACGAGCAGTACATTCTTTACAAGGCAGTCACCTCTCGTCGTTTTGGTTCTCCGTGGAGGGAGGACCCGTTGGTAGTAGAGAGTGTACCTACGAGAATCCCAGAGGTGGCTCCGTAATCGACCCAGGTCCTCTCCGCTTCGTCGATCGGGCTCCGGTGGGACTATCCTTCGTCGTCTCGACTATACGGTTGACTCTAGAGGGGTCGAGGTGAGAGACGAGATTAGTGATTCGTCTTTACGAAGGGGAGTCTGTCCCTGCGATCCGTCATCCCGACGCACGACCTTTTTTTAGATGAGAACCGGGTACACCGTGAACCGTAGATTCTATATCCAACAGAATCTCTACTCTTGACCGTCGTTTGTTCTTCTCTTCAAAAGTTGAGACTGAGGAAGGGTCTTCCACCAGACGGTCAAATCACCTCTCATTCTTTCGCTCTTGTCCTCTACTCGATCCTTTCCTCGTGGTCCCTCCTTCCTTACTTCCTTCTCTCTGGTTTCCCTTATCGCTCTTTCGGAGCCCGATTGAACTCTCGACCTCTCCTACGCGAAGGCCAGAGGAGGGTCGACCCATGGTGACACGTGCAGGTCAGAGGAGGGTCGGTCCATGGTGGGCGGGGAGAAAGTGTCCGACGAACCTGGGGGCCATGACGGTGTCCTGCGCGATGAGCGAGGTCGACGGTGTCAAGTAGAAGGTCGACGGGCACGTCGACGTGCTGAAGTGGACCTTCGACGACCACGGGTTCCTGTCCGAGTCGGACCGCGACCACGGTCGGGTCTTCGACGTCGTCGTGTGCGTGCTCTCTCAGACGTTGTGGTCGAAGTCGATGGACCACCGGTCGCGGCACGGCCCGGTCTTGGAAATGAAACCGAGGAAGACGAGACCTCCCAGGTAGCTCGTCTAGGTCCACTTCCTCTTGTAGAGCCACTGGGAGGCGTGGAAACGGGGGTTGAAGGTTGTTCTCTCGCGATTCGTCCTGGACTGACACAGGAAATAGGGGGTGAAGTTTCCATTCCCACAGAAAGTGAGAGAGGGGTAGAGGTACGAGGGAATCGGAAAGAGTAACCTCTTAAGTAAAACGAAAACACTAGCTGAATTAACGGCTAAACTTCTCTTTCCCCATGGACTCACCCGATAAGGAGAGCGTTCTACTCCTTAGGATTAGGACTAAAATGGTAATCCGATCACATCTGTCAAGGTCCTCAATCTTTATTCAGAGACTGTAGTGAGAGACTGTTAGTCTCCACTACCAACCATCCGTCGTCTTGTTTATTAGTCGAGAGCTCGGAAAAAACCTTCGTCCGTCCCGTATTTACTCTTGATTGATATCAGAATTCAGGACCTAAGAACTCCACCATTGTATTTTTAGGAATACGTCTGTACGAATACTAAGACGAAACTGTTAAGTCTTACACCAAGTCTCCTGTGTCTCCTTCCTTTTACCCCTCTCTCTACTTAGAAACCTCGAGAACGTACCCCCTCGTCTCGGGAGGACCCTCCGGTCACGTACTAGAGTCCGTCATTTACTCCAAATTTAGTCAGTGTTACCTACTTGAGATATACCGACTAAAACAACCCCCAAAAAAAACGAGAAATAAAAAAAATGAAATGTTGTGACATAACCAAAACGGTACGTAACTGTACTTAGGTGGTGTCCACATGTACTCAAGGATTAGGACTTAGGGGGAGGGTGGTGGGAGGGGTATAGTAGAGAGACCCAGTAGGGTCACGTGGTCGGGGTTCGTAGGACATAGGACATTACTTGGATCTGACCGCTAAACAAAGAATGTACTATCATATGTACAAAGTTACGGTAAGAGGGTTTAGTAGGGTGGGAGAGGGAGAGGGTGTCTTAGGTTTTCAGACAAGATATGTAGACCCAGAGAAAACGACAGAGCGTATGTCCCAATAGTAATGGTAGAAAGATTTAAACAATCATATGACACAACCACAAAAAGAAAGACCGAATGAAGTGAGACATATTAACCGAGGTAAAAGTAGGTGGAGTAATCTTGACTAAGTTTATATAAGAAAAATTACCGACTTATTATGAGGTATCACATATACATGGTGTCGAAAGAATAGGTAAGCAGACGACTACCTGTAGATCCAACNAATAGGTAAGTAGACGACTACCTGTAGATCCAACGAAGGTACAGGACCGATAATATTTGTCACCACACTACTTGTAACCCCATGTGCACAGAGAAAGTTAAGACCAAAGGAACCACACATATGGATCGTCACCCTAACGACCCAGTATTCCGTCAAGATAAAGGTCAAAAACTTCCTTAGAGGTGTGACAAGAGGTATCACCGACATGATCAAACGTAAGGGTGGTTGTCACATTCTCCCAAGGGAAAAGAGGTGTGGGAGAGGTCGTAAATAACGAATATCTGAAAAACTAACGTCGGTAAGACTGACCGCACTTTACCATGGAGTAACACCAGAACTAAACGTAAGGAGACTATTACTCACTACAACTCATAGAAAAGTACACAAACAATCGGTAGCCATACAGAAGAAACCTCTTTACAGATAAATCAAGAAGCCGGGTAAAAAACTAACCCAGTAAATAAAAAGACCTTAACTCGACGCATTCAACGAACATATAAAAACTCTAATCAAGAAACAGTCAACGAAGTAAACGATAATAAAAGAGGGTAAGTCTTCCGATAGAAAAGTGGAACGAATATCAAAGGAAACAACACGTCTTCGAAAATTAAAATTAATCTAGGGTAACAAATAAAAACGAAAATAAAGGTCATAAGACCCTCCACCTAGTATCTCCTAGGACGACACTAAATACAGCCTCTCACAAAACGGATACAAGAGGAGATCCTCAAAATATCAAAGACCAGAATGTAAATCTAGAAATTAGGTAAAACTCAAATAAAAACACATACCATAATCTTTCACAAGATCAAAGTAAGAAAATGTTCATCAACTGGTCAAAAGGGTCGTGGTGAATAATTTCTCTAACAGAAATTAGGTAACATAAGAACGGAGGAAACAGTTTCTATTCCACAGGTATCCACAAACCTAAATAGAGACCCGAAAGATAAAACAAGGTAACTAGATATAAAGACAGAGAAACACGGTCATGGTATGACAGAACTACTGACACCGAAACATCATCTCGGACTTCAGTCCGTTCAACTAAGGAGGTCAAGGTAAGAAGAA
>SJYO01050590.1:48476555-48610248 GCA_006410555.1 Capra ibex
AAAAAATTCCTTAGAGGTGTGACAAGAGGTATCACCGACATGATCAAACGTAAGGGTGGTTGTCACATTCTCCCAAGGGAAAAGAGGTGTGGGAGAGATCGTAAATAACGAATATCTGAAAAACTAACGTCGGTAAGACTGACCGCACTTTACCATGGAGTAACACCAGAACTAAACGTAAGGAGACTATTACTCACTACAACTCATAGAAAAGTACACAAACAATCGGTAGCCATACAGAAGAAACCTCTTTACAGATAAATCAAGAAGCCGGGTAAAAAACTAACCCAGTAAATAAAAAGACCTTAACTCGACACATTCAACGAACATATAAAAACTCTAATCAAGAAACAGTCAACGAAGTAAACGATAATAAAAGAGGGTAAGTCTTCCGACAGAAAAGTGGAACGAATATCAAAGGAAACAACACGTCTTCGAAAATTAAAATTAATCTAGGGTAACAAATAAAAACGAAAATAAAGGTCATAAGACCCTCCACCTAGTATCTCCTAGGACGACACTAAATACAGCCTCTCACAAAACGGATACAAGAGGAGATCCTCAAAATATCAAAGACCAGAATGTAAATCTAGAAATTAGGTAAAACTCAAATAAAAACACATACCACAATCTTTCACAAGATCAAAGTAAGAAAATGTTCATCAACTGGTCAAAAGGGTCGTGGTGAATAATTTCTCTAACAGAAATTAGGTAACATAAGAACGGAGGAAACAGCTTCTATTCCACAGGTATCCACAAACCTAAATAGAGACCCGAAAGATAAAACAAGGTAACTAGATATAAAGACAGAAACACGGTCATGGTATGACAGAACTACTGACACCGAAACATCATCTCGAACTTCAGTCCGTCCAACTAAGGAGGTCAAGGTAAGAAGAAAGAGTTCTAACGAAACTGATAAGCTCCAAAAAACAAAAAGGTATGTTTAACACTTTAATAAACAAGATCGACACACTTTTTATGGGGACCATCGAACTGTCCCTAACGTAACTTAGACATCTAACGAACCCATCATATGAGTAAAAGTGATATAACTAAGAAGGCTAGGTACTTGTACCATATAAAGAGGTAGATAATCACAGGAGAAACTAAAGAAAGTAGTCACAAAATATCAAAAGATATATATCCAGAAATCAAAGAAATCCCTATATAAGGATTCTTAAAATAAGAAAAGTAACGTTACCACTTACCTTAACAAAGGAATTAAAGAAAAAGATGAAAGAGTAATAATCACATATCCTTACGTTCCCTAAAGACACACAATTAAAATATAGGACGTTGAAATGATATAAGTAACTAATCGAGATCAATAAAAGACCACCTCAGAAATCCCAAAAGATACATCTCCTAGTACAGTAAAGGTTTGTCACTCCCAAAATGAAGAAAAGGTCAAACCTAAGGAAGATAAAGAAAAAGACGAGACTAACGACACCGGTTTTGAAGGTCTTGATACAACTTATCATCGCCACTTTCACCCGTGGGAACAGAACAAGGACTGAAATCCCCTTTACGAAAGTTACAAAGTGGCAACTCCTATTACAAACGACACCCAAACAGTATTTATCGAAAATAATGCAACTCCATACAAGGAAGATAAGGACGAAAGACCTCTCAAAAATAGTATTTACCTATAACTTAAAACAGTTTCCGAAAGAGACGTAGATAACTCTATTAGTATACCGAAAATGAAAAGTTAAACAAGTACATCACTTAATGTAACTAACTAAACGCCTATAACTTCCTCGGAACGTAGGGACCCTATTTCTGGTGAACCAGTACCACATACAAAATTACACAACAATCTAAGACTAACGATCTTAAAACAACTCCTAAAAATGTAGATACAAGTAGTCACATATACCGACTAAAACTTTAAGTGTCAGTGACAATGTCTCAAAAGTCAAGTAAAAATTTAACTGACTCTCAAATTAAGTCCCAAATGAGGTATCAAAACAAGAGTCTCGGTACCCACCCTCCCTCTACTTAGAAACCGGCCACTCTAATTCCAGTCAGGTCCGACAGACCATAGAAGATCCAATGGTCTCTTTGAGGAAGACCCCTCAGAAACTTTTATTCTGTGTGGTGGGAGTCACACCTCCCAACCCCAAAATAGAATGGGCTTCCATTCCTCACCTAATCTCTGGGAAAGTCGAAACGGTAAGATCTTAAGGAGGGTCTTGGACTTCAAAAGATTTAGAGGTTTTATATTTAGTCATATATGGTCAGGGTGGTACCACGTCTCGTACTCTACTTACAATCGAGGTAACTCCCGTATAAAGAAAGAAAGATAAAAATTGAAAAGATCGGTATGGTACACCGTACACCCTAAAATCAAGGGGTTGGTCCTTAGTTTGGAAGCAGGGAACGTAATTTTCCACTAAGAATTGGTGAACTGGTGGTCCCTTCAGGACTCCCGTAAAGACTTTTCTTGGACTCTATTGGTGGTCAAACCGTTTGACCGGACAAATTACAAACCAACCAAAAGAGGTTTCCGGACTCTTGGATGAACTTCTGATAAGAAAACGACTGGTTATACCATCGGTGTCTGGTGTCCACCGTCAAATTTAAATTTAATTATCATTTACTTCAATTTTTAAGTCAAGGAGTCAGTGTGGTTCATGAAAGGTTCAGAACGTTGTCTGTGGACACCGACACTGGTAAGAGGACCGGTCACGACTAGGTCTCGAAGAGACAGTACCACCCTACGAGACACCAGACCTGAGGAGGTGGAAGGACAAGAGAGGTAGAAGAAATTTTTACTAAATAAAATAAATAAAAACCAACGTGACCCAGAAGCAACGACGGACGTCCGAAGGAGATCAACACCACACGTCCCCGATGAGAGACAACCCCACGAGCCCGAAGAGTAACACCACCGAAGAGAACAACGCCTCGTGTCCGATACCTTCGAGCCCGAAGTCATCAACGTCGTGTACCCAAGTCATCGTACCTCGAATCAGCGAGACTCAGTACACCTTAGAAGGGCCTGGTCCTTATCTTGGGCACAGGGAACGAAACCTAAGAATAGGTGACATCGTGGTTCCTTCAGGACACAAGAGAGGTAGCACTAACTCACTTTGTTGGAGACTCACCTAAGAGAAGGGAAAGGACGTCTTCTTTCACAGAAGTGTCACTGGGGTCTGTGCTTTTTGTTCTAGATGGACGCCTGGGGATTGACCCTGGCCCCGGACGGCAGGGAGCGGAGCCACAGAACCTTGTAGTCGCACGGGGCGTTGGTCCACCGAACGGACTGGAAGGAGTTTCTCGCTTGTCCACACCAGACGGTTTGGCCCGCACGTAAGTACTAGTAGGTTCTCGTCGCCCGGGTGCGGCTCCTCTAGAAGTCGGACCTCCTCCTCCACGACGGGTTCGGTTCGAAGGCGATAGTGTCGAAGACCCAGTTGTAGAGGTTGACGTCGGGGTACTCGCCCTTCGTCGATCTGGACGAAAAGACCCAGAGCGAATGGGGTTCCTGGTGCCCATTCCAGAAAATCCCCACCACTACTTGTAGTTTAACCACCGAGTTCTCAACCCTCGTTCGGACCTTCCGTTCAGTCTTTCGTACCTAAACTCGGGACCGACAGGTACATAGTCAATCGATAACTTAGTCATTGAGACTCATTGTTTGGTCAGGTCTTACGTCACCAAATTTTTGTCGACAAGCATTAGCGAGTGTACAACCGACCCGTAAAGACCAGACTCGACCCGAATAGTCTAAGTAAGTGAGTTCGGGGACACCCGTCGACGTCCACCCGATCTCTTGAAACAGTCAGAACTGGTTTGTACGAATGTAAGACCCCGGGTCTGTTCTAGTCGTCTCTGTTGACCCTAAGGAACCGAGAGGAGGTGTACCTAAGAATGGGAGGTCGGACCCGGGGGGAGTACCGTTTCGGTCTCTCTACGTCCTCTCCGACCCCCTCCGTACGATCCAGCGGACTACGAAGTCTAATCTTTGAGTGTGGGTTAGGGACACTGTCGTAACCAAACCAGTTGGGTCTAAGTTCCCCTCCTGTCCATCCGAGGTGGAAAACCACCCTCCTCGACGTCTTAGTGTGGATTTCCTGTACCAAGCCCGTCTCCCCTCTTAATCCCGTAAAAAACATCAGTTAGATGATGACTAGAGAAAGACTGTATCTCTTTCAGAGAAAACGGGAGACTCGAAGGAGTAGAAGGAAGACATCTCTTGTCTACTGACATTGATGGGATATTTTAAAAGTGACCCGAAAGTCTCAACCACTGAGTTTACACTCTTGGACTTTTCACCCTGTGTCTACGTACTGTGGTCGTGAAAAATAAATCAGGTCACATTGTAGTCTTAGGAACTTCCGGGAACCAGTACTCGGCGTCTCGGTGCTACTCCTAAAACGAAAACACGGGTCTCACCGTCGTAGGTGACCTCCCAAACTCCATTAGACACGACCCCGGTACAAACGTGAAATAAGGTTTTATCAGTGTCTCGTAGGGTCTCACAACCTTGGTACCTCTAAACAAGGGACTGGGGAAGAGAAAAAACTACCAGTCTATCTAACACATAGGAGGGACCACCTATCTAACACTGGTGGGTCCGGTGTGTCCACCAGTCGTCGTCCTCTTAGCTGTCCCTAGCCTTTGGTGCACACTTTTCGAGCGGGTGTAAGAGTCTAATCGAGGACCCAAAAAAAGAAGAGAAGGTAAGTAAAAGACAGTAAATAAAGATCGGGACAAAGAGAGAGTCAGAGTGGAAAACAAAAGAACAACTCGTTCGGTCTTTCAGATTTAGGGTCAAACCACGCCCCGAGAGAGAGACGGAAGAAAAGAAAGAGGAAACATGTTGACATCCTCCTGTCGTGTGTACTCTGTTGGGAGAGGAGTGAGGAAGAGGAGACTGAAAACTGAGGGACGAAAGTAGATGTGAGAAGAGAGGAGGTTGAGCCCGTCACCGCTAACCCCCTCCTGTCGACCCTATCCGGTCCTCATCGGAAACCTCCTCTAGACCATTCAGGGGGTCAAGTGACGTATTGTTTGATGGGGTCCTAAATTACCGAATCTACCAGTGGAAAAAAAATGCGGGTGTGAGGTCCCCAGTCCTCCTGAAGGGTCCACCGTGATGACCATTTCTTAGGTAGAAGGTCCCGTCCTCTTCATTCTCTGTGCCCAAGGTAGTGCCCAGACCTTCTGTGGGGTCTCCTCCCGTATCGTCGGGTGAGGTCATGAGAACGAACCCTTTAGGGTACCTGTCTCCTCGGAGTACCCGATGTCACGGATTCTAGCGTTTCTCAGTCTGTACTGACTTCGCGGAGTCGTACGTCCGTACCCAGTCCTTAAGTCTGTCCCATGTCGTCCACCGAGCAGAGACAAGATTCTATAACCCTCGGAGGCGGTCTACGGGACTTGTCGAAGCCCCTCTCCCGACCCGACCAAGTGGAAACAAGTGAAAGTTCCGACCCACCCTGGGCACCCAAAAAAAAAAAAAAAAAGGAGGACCTCAGAGTTGTACCGGCGAACTCGAAGGAGTGTCGTACCACCAGAGTCGTATCAGTCTGAAGAATGTGCCATCGACCTAAAAGGAGTCCTTTGTGTTCTGCGAAGGTGTAAAGATTTTCCAATCCACGTGTGGTCGAGTCGAGTATAAGTTGTCCTTTCCTTCGTCTAAAGGGACTTACACTCTCCTCGCCGTGCCCGGATACCCCTCCCTTCCTTACCTACCGCCGGTAGAAACTTCTGACAGATGACTTCAACCAGTGGTCCGATTCGATTGGGGTGTACAGAGGAGTAGAGAGAGGGAACACAGAGACGAGTGTCTGGACTGACAGTAGCAGGAGCGTCACCACCCTCCACCGCGGAATGACGACAAACGGGAGCCTAAGTAGTATACGAAGCACTTTTTCTTCATCCACCTTAAAGAGTTTGAGAAGACTCGACTGTGGAGGAATATAGTGTGTCGGGTCTCGACAGTAATTAATGACTGAAAAAGGGGAACGAAAGGTAACAGGGGGGGTTTCTAGTTAGAATTTATGATAACGGCCCCCACTTAAGGGACCTTCAGCTCGTCAATCCTAAGGCTCGAAAGTGATGGAGCCCGTGTCGAAACTAGGGGCCAGTCCCTTGATTCTATGGTGTTCGACAGACAGTACCGGTTTTTTTTTTCTTTCCTTTTATTTGCTATCACGGTCTACACTTAATACGAACCCCCAACCCCAACCACGTCTTTAGGGGACGGATCGTCCTTTCTTTTTCTTTTGTGTGTACACCACTGTAACATCGGACGTCAAAAATCCGTCGACGGAGTCGTGTCCGAGGGACACTTAGTAAATGACAGACGAGTAATCTGACGCCAGGAGTACCCCCACTACAACCGTCTTTTTCGAGTGCATTCGGGACGGTCTGGTCCGGACACTTGGACGAGGCGGCAGTGGAACTCCATGTGTACGTGCGACGGGTCGAACAAGAGGAGGTCAAAAAATTTGTTTGACAGACAAATACGAACAAACAACGGGAGGTCTGCTCATGGTCTTTCGGTCGGGACACCCGTTCTCTGTCCTTCTCGGTCAATTGACTGAGTTCAGAGTGGAAGGTGGGGGAGTCCTACTGTCGAAGAAAAAATACTCTCCTGTCCCAACTGGAAAAATCTCCAACTGGAATCAGGTGTGACGATGATCTCAAGTAGTTAAGACGAGTATAAAGACTAATTTCGGTACCCACCGTCCCTGTCACCCCCACACACAGATAAAAGGAATCGTTTTTTCGATTTTTTTTTAAAAAAAAATTAATTGACCCAGGTACTTGTTTGTCAACTTTAACGACTAGTAGTCACTCTGACAGATCTTTACAGAGACGACCACTCCTGCCCGGCCGTCCAGGTCCCCTCTGCAGAGGAGTCGCTTTACCCTAACGTGTACAGAACGTACTCCCCTTTTCTGAAGAAAATTACTGTGTAGTAGCATACCAAAGAGAGTCCTTTGAAAGGGCAGACCCCACGTACCATACAAGTTGGATCTACCCTTTCGCACAGTAATTATGACTCTCGGTCGAAGGACGAGTCCTCCCTTAACCCACCCCTCCCCTCCCCGGACGTTAACGGAGGTAGGGATTTCACGGGGTCAGGGCCGGACTCTTAGGGGTCGGGGGAGGAACGACACCCCCTCCGATGACCGACCGTCTAAATGTATTCCGAGGAGGTAGGGGTTCAATCCCACCCTCCTTTGTGCCCAAGACATTCCCTCTTCCCGTCTGTCACGGCAACTTGAACAAGGAATTCGTACATAAAGGACCCTGAAGGGACCACCAGGTCATCGATTCTGAGGTGCGAGGGTTACGTCCCAGGGGCCCAAGCTAGGGATTAGTCCCTGGATCTAGGGTGTACGGTGTCAATTTCTAAGGCACACGACGTTACTTCTGGACCGTGTCGGTTCATTTTTTTTTTTTTAAAAAAAATTTCGTACATAAAAGGACTCCCAGAAGACCCGGAATCCTTGGTTTACTCCACGACCCCTATGTGTCCCCTGTCTTCTCGAATCACCCCTGTTCTTGCCGTGACACCCTCGTGTCCCCTCCACGTAATAATGTCCTGAAGTCCGACCCCGGGACCGTCGGACGACAAGACCGGCCCCTTGGGTCGTAATGTTCGATGTACATGACCTAAATAGAAATAGAGTCTTTTCAGGTCCAAGTAGTAATAGCTTGGCGGTCGGTCGCTTGACGTAATACACTAGGGAATACGACTAACTCGATTACAGGAGGTAAACTTAGAGACTAACCGGGTTTTCAGTCGGATGGGACGAAAAGTGACCACCTCTACCTCTCGCTCCGAAACAAAAGCTCCGTCCCTCATAATTACGAGCAGGTGCAGGTTCATGGTTTTTTGCAATGTTTGGTTCGCAGTGACCACCACCCTCCCCTTCAGCCCGTGGGACCCGACTGAAAACAGAACAACCAACGAGAAAGGAGACAACCTCCAATGACGACTTTCCTGACCGAGGGAGACGAGGAAGTCTCAGGTTTGACAGGGGTCGAGGTTGCTTTTTGATTCAATGTTCGAAGGTAGGACTCAGAGCGCACGACAGTAAATCTTAGCTTTACCCGCATCGAACATGTCCACGTTTTCACTCGACTTCGCAATCGATGTCCTTTCTTAAGTTTCCGAACCCTCCGACCGGACCCGTACGGGTAAAGACGATCTTTCCCACAATAGTCTGGGAGGTGGAAACCTGTGGTGCGCCCATTAGGTTAACTCCGTGCTTACCACAATTGTCACGGGTGAGGTGTGGTGATAGACGAGGAATTCAAAGGTGGAATTTTTGACCTCTGTCTCAACCAGGGAGGATTTGCAAGAGACTCCTGTCCTCAAAGGTAAAGTTTACGATTTCACTGGACTCCCGGAGCCCCTCTGGACCCATATTAGCTGGGACTTCCTAGATAATATACAAGGTCATCCCTGTATGTCAACTACCCGGAGATTCCAGTGTAAGAAGGACTGAAGACAGAGAAAGGGAGGGAGTCATTCTTTTTCTTCTAGTGGTTCCCGGGTCGGCATCCGTAGATGTTACCCTTGCAGTTGTGGGTCTACGGTTACGTCGGCTTCTTCAAAGTCTTTCCCGCGTTCCTGTTGCTGAGCGTGCACATACGGCAGTAACTGCTGTGGTACCATATGCCCGTAGAAGACGTCCTACGGTCGCCCAGGAAGGTGGTCCGTCTCCACCTGTGGATGGCCGGGAAGGTCCCCGGGTGCCCCCTGAAGGGAGGGAGAGGTGGGGGGTGTTTGAGATCCCGGGGCTGGCAGTTCGACCGGTGTCTACTCGGCGGGGGACCGAGGGGAAGACTCAGACTCTCGCTTGGCATGTGGAAGAGGGTGGGGTTTCTGCCCTTCCAGTCGTTGTCCTCGTGTCTGTGAGGAGACGACCTGCGGGTGCTCGGGTGCCTCGGGCCCCTTATTGTCCCTGGGTGGGTTTCTGAACCGTATGTCGTCCCGTGACTCTACGGGAAATCCCAAGGGTGGGTATATAGGACTTCTGTTCCTTAACACACCTTTCTGTTTTCCTTCAAAAAGGACTTACGGTGGTTGAAGACTAAAGGTGCACCTGAGTGAGGCGGCGACTCTGCAACTAGTACTACTAAACACTAGGCCTACCACAGTAGAGGCCCGTACAGGAAGACATGAGTCCAACCCAACATTGGTCGGGTATTACTCTCCCTTCGCCGACTTAGTGGGTCCTGTCCCGACGTCGTTCGGGGTGTAAACCCAAAACTGGAGAAGTCCAACTGTCACAGTCAGGGACCCGGGAACGAGAGTGACCCCTCGGGGACCTACTTTTATAGTCACACGAAAAAATTGATAATAATAAATAACCCACCAGGGCCCATAAATTCTTCAGTTTACGGTACGTCGAGAAGAGTGGGCCGTATCACCGTCGAGTGCGAGTGACTAATCTACCGACCCAAAACTGAAGACAGGCGGTGATCTATTTGTACACGGACAGGAGACCCGCCACCCTTATTAAACGTCAGAGAGGTCGGCCTTTTGTCACACACACACAAACTCCCGTGACTGCGTGTAGACGAAACTCGTCTCTGAACGACCAACAGAACGAGACGCACACCAAGAGAGCGACGTTTTTAGGCAGAACTCAGCGTAACAGGAACCTAGATCCTTATCCTCTTTACAGGACCTTAACGTCACACACCGAGGTGGGTCGACGGCGTTACGAAATTGTAAATTTGTCTTTACGTCTCTCATAGAAGTAGGAGATCTTCGCAACTTTCTCCTAAAGGCACCACCGAGTCACCACCCCTCAGACGGTCACGTGCTCTGTGCCCAAACTAGGGACTAGAGACTTCTAGGGTGAACGGAGTCCAGTCGACTCGGGCACACGGTGATACCTCGGTCGTGAGATCTCGGACGCTCTGTGTCGATGACGTGTGGTGTCGTTGGTCTCTTCGGGGTCCCGGCGTTGATCTCTTTTCGGACGGGTCGTTGTTTCTGGGTCGTGTCGGTTTTTCTATGGTCATTTATGTCCATGCGTGATCTTTTTATTGTGACTTTCCATGTCCTCCCTCACCGGTGAACATAATCAACGATTCCGATGACGTTCTTTAATGGTGTGCAAAGGATGGACTGCCAAGATCTCTAGTCTTCACGTTTTGCCCAAAGGGACTCGATTTTAGGTGCACAGTCGTCTCGACACGAGGAAGACCTCCGAGGTCCCCGCTTAGGTAGAGGAACGGAAAAGGTCGAATATCGCCGGAGAGTGTAAGGAACGGAGGTCAAAGCCGTAACACTGTGACGACAACAAGTCCGCGAGTAACACAGGTCGACAAACGTTGGGGTACCTGACGTCGTGTGGTCCGAGGAGACCGGAGGTGCGAGAGGGTGTCAAACGTAGAGACAGGATGACTGTTCCTGGAAAGTGAATGCTTGGAGTGGGTCCATTGGGTCCCAGTAGAGGGGCAGTGTCCTAGAAATTAATGTGACTTCTAGGGGAAACGGGACATTGTGTAGGCGTCCAAGGCCCCTAATCGTGTACCTGGAAAGAGGACGGATGGTGTGAAATGGGCGGGGTCCTCTCTGATGTCTTACAAGGTCGGATGTCTACACAAAACAATCCGGACGTCGTAGAAAAATTTCTTAATGAGTGGTTGTAAACTTTACTATTTTACAAATGTATTGTTTAGACCTAACCTTCTAGACCGGTACGACCCTGAACGTACGAGTAGTTTTTTGTCGGACGACCTCAACTTTGTCTCGACGAGAGATCTCCCCCGTGCGTCAAGTGGGTAAGTCCGGTGTGGAGAGGGATAACGGAGGGTGTGTCTCCGACTCCCAGACAACGACACCCACTCACGGGAAGTCCCAACGAAGAGAGTATTACTTTGCCTTTCAAGTCCTGGGTATGGAGTTCACTGTATTTTTCTGTTCAGAACTCCAACTACACACGAAGTCCTTTCAACAAAACAATGTGGGTCGGGTGTAGAAAGTAAATATGATTAATGGTCGGGTCGAGGACGTCCGCAAACGGAAGCACCGGGGACGAGAGTAGGTCCTCCTTTTCCTAACACAATACCGAGCAGTCGTGTCAGGGTTCCAGTTATAAAGACACCGTTTTGGAGGAAATTTTTTATCTACGCCCAACAGTTCAAGTCACTGAAGTGGAACTTTTACGTGACAGACCTGAACAGGGGAACGATGAAACGGAGGGACTTTTCAAAACGTTAGTAGATTTACGACACTCCAGGTTCCAGAGAACTTAAGAAAGGTCTTTCTCCTCATAATATAATAATAATAATAACACGGAAACCACGAGGGACACTGTGAAAATGAGACTTTCCGACCGAGACGGGTCCCTGGGAGTAACAGAACCGGCCTCTACGACCGTTTCGGGGAGGTCCTTCCTGGTCTCCTCCAGACACTGAGGAAAGGAAAACACTTTAACACAGTGATAAATTTTAGTAGTGACTCCGGGACGAGGAGGTAAGAGACGGAAGAGGCTGGAGAACCGGAGAAGACTCCCAGTGAGTCGCGAGACTTAAGGTGGGGGTTTCGCACCGACAGTAGTGTGTGTAGTGGAAATGGACGTCCCCGGGGTACACCGGTAAAGGAAAATTGGTTCTCGAGTTTTGAGGTCTGGTGTAATGATAGAAGGACTCTGGAGTTCATTTAGAGTTCAAGAGGTCTTTGTACGGAGGAACTTCCCCGGTCTCGCTACATGGGGACCGAGAAGGGAAATCTCGAGTCCGGGATAAAGACATTGTATAAAAGTCCCAGTGACTTTTGGTTTGTGTAAACAACTTCGGATCGACCACGGTCGTCTCACGGGAGGTACGGCGCAGAGGGGAGTTCGGGTAGGAGACTGTTTCGGACCGAGTCCGTCCTGACTAAATTACGACGTCGGTAAAACGTTCTAACCCCCCCCCCCGCAGAGTTCCTTCTCGGTCCCCCTTTTCGTCTTCAGATCCACTACATTGGAACCACTTCCAATCCTGTCTAAACACGCCTAGACGTTACGAATTGAGTTTTATTAAATAAACAACATCTATGAATAATCCGTCGTAAAACAAGTAAAGGATATGAAAAAATTTATTTGTTTATATGCTTTTTTTTTCTCCATAGTCCAACAAATTTACGAAACCGTCGAACAGGGGACCCAGTGGACGTCGGGAGCAAGGGGCCAACAACTGACTCTGTCCAAGTCGTCCTCGAGTTGCGTAAGGTAGAAGAGATACACAAATACAAGATCGTCCGGTCCGAAACTCGACGGTCACCCACTGAGTCTCCGGTGTCAAACAAGACAAGACAAGAACAACTCCGTCGACCTCAGGGGAGACACACTGGGAGGATTGTGGACAGGGGATAACTCCGGTGGAACCGGTGACTGACGAGTTACCGAGTCGTCATTTCTTGGGTGGACGTTACGTCCTCGACGTCCTCTGAGCCCAAGGTAGGGATCCAGTCCTTCTAGGAGACCTCCTCCGTTACCGCTGGGTGAGGTCCTAAGAGCGGACCTCTTAGGGTACCTGTCTCCTCGGGTCGCCCGATGTCAGGTGCCCCAGCGTCTCAGTCTGAGCTGCCTCGTGCGTGCTTTTGCATACGACGAGATTCGGGTCCCGTCGAGTGGTCGGTTGCCTTGTCTTCGTTTCTCTCTCACCACCCTCTCCCTTGGAGGTCCACCCACGGGCGCGTGAACCTGTCCTCTGGGTTCACGTGCTCCCTCCGCATGTGTCTCCCACGCATGTGTCGTAGTGCCTTCTTGTAATTTGAGCATCTCTTCACTGTTCTGTTTCCTCTTCATGAGACTCGAAGATCCTCACCGTTTAACACCTTTCCATTCTTATACCCTCTTTGTTACCTTTTGTGTCCAGAATCGTTTCACACAACACAGTTAAAGAGACCACAACAGAGGCCCGATTCTCACATCTCAACAGAGACCACTAATTCTTAGCAGGACAGGAAGGACCATTTCTCCCCCTCCTGTCTCTCGAAAAGAACACAGACAAGGAAGACTTAACGGAAGTTAAGTTTTATTAGGAGTACGGTCCGGCCGTATAAAACCCCACCTTATGGGACTTAGGGAGTGAAAGGGTAAACTTTGTATTCAAAGTATATAATTTTCAACTCAGCCGTCGACACGTTTCTCTGACCTTACTGTTCATCGCTTTATCTAGACGTCTCCGTCTCTTTTCGGCTTTACCTTCTCCCTTTCTTGTTTGGATTCAGATAACGGGTACAGAAGTACTTAGTCAGAGAGTTCGGGTCCTTCCTCAGTGAGCCACTTTGTCAACACAAAGTAAAATCCTTCGACACGACGTCCGCCCTCGTCCCCCGGACGACTTCAGGTCGGAAATATACCACAGTCGTCAGTCCGTGGATTGCTCCCTGTAAAGATATCTTTTACTTCCCCTTTGTTTGACCTAGGAGTAAAAAACTCAGGTCTCCCAGCAGTCACTCTTCTAAAGATCTACAACCCGAGTCTCGTAAAAATTTACCCCCTGACTCTTATCGTCACGGTTCGGTTGTTCACAGGATCAAACGTTAAGGTCACAGCCTAAGCGCGCAGATGTAATCGTAGTGATAGTGGTCTCAAACACCACGTCGCACACCTCCACAGGTCGACGTGAAACGTCCCGAAGAGGAGGAAGCCAACGAGGAAGAGAGAGAGAAAAAAAAATTCCATTAGGGTTCTTCCTAGATCCGTCAGTCCATCAAGAGTCACCGTGGTTCGACCCCCCTCCCTCTCTCTTTTTTACCTTTACAATTGACGATTTTACGTGCGTACAGTCTTTGGTCAAATGGTTCTCTAGTTTTCCGAGTCTCCGTCACTCGGACCGACCTCAAGGTGTTGGGTGGGTGTTGTTATACGATCTCAAAACAACAACAACAACTTTTTGCCTTAAAGAGAGATATTCATGGGGGTAAAGATAGTTTCTATTAGTTTCTGATAAAACAAACGTGTCATTCAGATCAGAGTACGTTAAACCGGATTAATAAATGTCTTCACGTCGTTCTCACCATGGTACAGAGGGGCCTGGCTTCTCTGGAGCCTTAGCCGATTCTCCGGCGGTACTTTGCACTCGACACACTGTCCGTCGGATTGAAGAGACTCGGTCTTAAAGGAGTTGACATTTTACATTTAGGATTATGGATGAATAATCGTTCCACTGACGGTCCCACCCCTTCTCTACGACACACACTGCTACAGACCTAAATCATCAGTGAGAAACAATTTGGACGTAACTTCTCTTTTTTTTATGTATCGGATATCAGACGAGTTAAACCGTACCAGAGGAGAAGTCGTTCGACCGACGGAAAGGGACACTCGACTGTCAAGAGATCGATTAACACAGTTTAAGCTTCTGCGACATGAGGCGCAGGAGAGGTGTGAGTAAAATCGACAGTCGAAGTCGTTCGACTGTATACTAGGAGTCGTAAGTACGTCGGGATCTTTCTCTACAAGGACCCCCTTCGTAGTGTCGTACTCGGCACGCCCGAGGTGTCGGTTTCTTGGGTCTTGACACCCGAAAGTAAAAGATTGTGCTAACGTCAAACTATTCTATGAACCGACGGGTACCGTCTCCGTCGTGGCCGACAAACCCGAACGGAACTGGTCCGTGGGTCTGGTCTCTTCCTGGAGTCGTTTGTGTACACTCCACGCGTGGTAACACCGAACTTCAATGGTATCGTTGACAGGACAGAAAAGGGGGGACAAGGTGAGGATGGGGTAGTGTCCTGTGGAAAGCAGTCACTGCTTCTCTGGTTCTCAACAACAAGTCAGCGATTTAGTACAGACTGGGAAACGGTGGGGTACCTGACGTCGTGTGTTCCGAAGGGACAGGAAGTGGTAGAGGACCTCAAACGAGTTTAAGTGTTGGTAACTCAGTCACTACGATAGATCAGCAGAGCAGGAGACAGCAGGGGAAGAGGAGGACGGGAGTTAGAAAAGGTCTTAGTCCCAGAAAAGGTCACTCAGTCGAGAAGTGTAGTTCATCGGTTTCATAACCTCAAAGTCGAAATCGTAATCAGGAAGGTCATTTATAAGTCCCAACTAAAGGAAATCCTAACTGACCAAACTGGAGGAACGTCATGTTCCCTGAGAGTTCTCAGAAATCGTGGTGTCAAGTTTCCGTAGTCAAGGAACCGTGAGTCGGAAGAAACACCAGGTTGAGAGTGTAGGTATGTACTGATGACCTTTTTAGTATCGAAACTGATCTGCCTGGAAAGAACCGTCACTATAGACGAAAAATTATGTGACGGACGAAAACCGTTTTTCATAGGGGTGACATTTCGACCAGTCTTTGAGTAGTGAAGAGATTACATCTTGGTTCGGTTACGGAGATTTAACGGAGATTCGTAGACTTTTCAAAGTTTTTCTTCAAACTTTTTTTAGAATGATTTCTCCTTGACACCTGTCACAAACGGAAGTATCTTCCTTTGTCACTGACCCTTTACAGGGGGGAATATGGTAAGACATCGAAAACTTAACCTTGGCATGAATAAAATGAATGAAATGAATAACCTTTCATAGAATAAAATGTCACTTTCTTTTACTTTTGTTTTTGAAGAAAAATTTTGAACAGTTTGGAGTTCTAAGGACCCTGAAGGACCGTCAGGTCACCAATTCTGACACAAGGGTTACGTCCCTGTACCCAAACTAGGGACCAGTCCTTTGATTCGAGGACGAACGTCGTCCCGGTTTCTCTTATGTAATTTTTTTTTATTATTATTATTATTATTATTGTTGTTGTCTCATGGGAATTCTAAGAAGCCACCAAGTCAGAACGGTCGGAGAAGACTCACGTTAAAAAGTCTCTGAAAAAGGGGGAAGGAGGCGGGGCGGGGGTCACCACCCTGGTCAAACCGGTCTAAAGTGGGAAAGACCAGTTTTTAGGGTCCAATGAGGGTCTCTCCGATTTCCAACCTTTTCTGACCTTCCACACCATCGACGAACTTGTGGGACCTTCGGAGAACGTGTGATGGAGTCCCTAGTAAGGAGTCACGACTATGAGGGTCCGGTTCTTCAAGAGACCCTCGACTGTGGTTAGGACCCTGTCGTCCAAAACGTGGGGCGAGGGCGTAGCCTTTCTCCTCAGGGTCCTGGTCGACCACTAGGCCGCAGTCGAGGTAGTGACGGGTCCTGCAAGTCTAGACTGGACGGGTCCTCGGTCCGACCTCCCTGATCTTAGGCGAGTCTAGAATTCGGATCCTTCATGCCAACCCTCCCATAGCCGACGGGGAACCTCAAGTCCCTCTTCTTTAGTAAAACACTACGAATTAGTAAACCTTCCTTTTTTTAAAAAAGAAAAAAAAAAAAAAATCGGGGGTGGGGGGGTTTCTTTTTTGTAATCAATTTCTCACTTTCTCGAAAAGATGGCGTCCGAACCCAAGTCACACATGACACCTGGGACCCGACCGAGGGACCCAGAGTCCTATCGTCCGCCCAGGTTCAGGGAGATCCCAGGGAAAGAAAGGACCTGTGTAATTAACGAACCGACGGACGGTGACCGTCGCAGTGGTCTCGAGAACCGTCCGACTTGTGATTAGGATGGAAGGTGGACCCTCTGACCCTCCCTTGGACGAGAGGTTGGAGGAGGGTTCCGTCGTTGGAGGTGAGTGGGGGTGACTACCAACGTCGACGATGGGTCCTCCGGGGACGACCATAGGACTCTGGGTCACTCGGTCGACTTTCACTTTTTCACTTTCACAATCAACGAGTCAGGACGGACTGACAAACCCTAGGGTACCTGACATCGGGACGTCCGAGGAAACAGGTACCTTAAGAGGTCCGTTCTTATCACCTCACCATTGGTAAGGGAAGAGATCCCCTAGGAGGGCTGGTTGCCTAGGTAGAGTATAGAGGACGCAGAGGACGTTACGTCCACCCTAAGAATTGGCGGACTCGGTGATGCCTTCGGGTCCCCCGGTCGACTCCCTTCCTATTAACCCTTTACACTTGAAGTCTCCACTAGGAAAGGTTAGTCCTCAATTTAACGGGAGTGAAGGAGAACTTTGCGTTGGGCCACTATAAAGACGTTTATTGTCAGAAAAACTCTTTGTGACCGTTGTATCTATGAAGGTTATTACTTCTACTTTTAGGGAATATGGAAAATTTTTTACAGATCACAGTTTAGTCAGGTTATATAGGTCCTATTTCGACATAAAAGTTAGTATCAAAAGAATTTGTTGTACCCATTGTTCGAGGAAAACGCTATTACTTCCGAAACAGAAACCACAATTTTTTTTTTTAATAAAAGAGGTCCGGTCCCTGTAGTTAAAAATTTTACTCTTAAATGTGAACGATGTCTACGACGTTCGACTGAAAAACGTGTTTATCTAGTTCTACAAAGACAAACGGAAGTCTAGGAACGGTTCCCAACTCGCTATTAACTTGTACCGTTGTTTAGACGAAACTAGAAGTACTCCTTAAAGTCACACCCATCGTGAGTTGACGGACCATAAGTAAGACGACACCTAGGTTAAGTTAAGTCAATAGAGTCACATGAGTAATTTACGGATGATACACATTCTGTATTCACACCCTAATGCACATTCTGAATTCACGCCCGAAGGGACCACCGAGTCGACCATTTCTTAGGTGGACGTAACACCCTCTGGACCCAAGCTAGGGACCCTACCCTTCTAGGGGACGTCTTCCCTTGGGTAAGGTCATAAGACCGGACCTCTTAAGGTACCTGACATCAGGTACCCCAGCGTTTCTCCGTCTGTGTTGATTCGTTGAAAGGACATATTCTGTCATACGATCCCGACTCACGACCACCTCTCCTTCAATGGTATATTTCACGATACTCCCTCCCGACTCTGTCCCACCCCCTCCCCTCCTCTACTGTTTTGAAGTCACCGTCGTAGACGAGTAAGTAAGTTGTTCGTGAAGTGGTTCACTCCACGACCTACAGAGGCAAGGTAATCGAGGAAAGAACTCACCAATTCTGCAAAGATTTGGCCTTCTCCTTACTTAACACTCCGAACCGACCTCTTCGTCAGTATTTTATACCACTCAAGAAACGGTTAAAAATCAGTGAAAAGGGTTGACATTGCAAAACGAAGAGCGGGACGAGGACTCCGTTGTCTGGTATAACGTTCATAAATCATTTGTTCGATGTAAGTACATATTTGGTTCGTTATGTATAACACGACTAAGGAGTCGATACACGAAAAAAGTAAAGCTAGTAAAGTAAATAACTAATGGAAACCGACACGTCTCAGGAACAACGACGGACTGAAAAGAGATCACCACGGCTCTCCCCCAAGGAGACGTCAACGCCACGCGTTCGCAGAGTGACGACCGAAGAGAGCGTCACCTCGGCCCCAAATCTACGTCCCCGAAGGAAGTCATCAGGACCCTGTGCCGGAGTCGGTGACCCCGAGGGTCCGAGATCTCGTGTCCGAGTTATCTACACCGAGCACCCGAATCACGAGACTTCGTACACTCTAGAGGGGTCTGGTCCATAGTTTGGGCGCAGAGGACGAAGCCGTCCGTCTAAGAAGTGGGGACTCGGGACTCCCCTCGGGAGAGCCATTATAAGACTGTGTTTCTTGAAAAGTGACTCCTATGACTTTTTTCTTTTGGTACGAGAGATAGTACCGGGAGTCCTTACGACTACTGACCTCACCGATCTTACAAGATCTCAGATACGGACATTCTGTGTCCAGCGGACTCCTAAATTGGAACTAAGGTCTAGAAACGTGTCTTGATAGCGGTGAAATCCTTCTCGTCGGATGATAAGAGAGTGGACTTGACCTCTGCTTTGTGTGTAAGTCCGGGGGCTCCCTATTTTCCCTGGTTTGTCGGAGTCAACCCCTCCCGCCTTGGGACCCCGAAGGACCTAGATTGAGTCGTCCGGGTCTCAAACCCCCACTCTTCCCGTCCGAGCAGATGTTACGAAATCAGGGTAGAGTTCCAGGACTTGACAGTAAAAGGTCCAGGGGAAAGGACTCAAGAAACTCCCGGGTCTTGTAATCTTTCTCCCAGAGACTTCTAGTACCGACACGATCCCGACTCGAAGACGTCTTGTTTGTGACAGGAGGAGAGACTTGTCGGTAGGAGTCTACGATTTATCCCCCACTGGACTCCTGTTCCCCTCCCTTAACTACTCGAGACAGAGCAACCAACCAGTTTAAGGTCTTTTAAGGTCACTTTCCCGAGGATAGTGTCGCTGGTAATTTATTTCCTGACAAACACGAGTCCGCTCGCGGAAGGGGGGTGTGTGCACAAGTTCCTGACGGAAGTTTTGCTGCCGTTGTGTTTAGGGGTGGGTTGGTCGCTAGGACCTAATGGAGTCAATGGTTAGGAAGGTCCGGAAAGATCGAACTTTTCGTTTTGAGAGTAGAAACCTAACACTCCGTTCCCAGACTCCGGTCTGAGTAAGAGGGTTGGGGGAAGGAAGGTGGGACAGAGGGACCCCCCGCCCCTACTCTGGATAGAACTCTGTATAAAAATTTGGTTGACGGACCGAGAGACGGGACGGAGGGTGAAGATTCGGTAGTAAAATTTGATACAAATTTCACCTGGTGTACCCCTGTTAATTCCGTTTTGTAAGGATCCGGACCCCCCGGGTCTCCTACTCTTTCTGGAACTCCTCTTCACTCCCTCGGTCTCTAGAAGGGACCACCGAGTGTCAATTCTTAGACGGACGTTACGTCCTTTGTACCCAAGCTAGGGACCCATCCCTTCTAGGAGACCTCTTCCTTTACCGTTGGACGAGGTCATGAGAACGGACCCTTTAGGGTACCTGTCTCCTCGGATCTTCCGATGTCAGGTACCCCAACGTCTTCTCAAGGTCGTCGTCGTCGTCGTCTCCAGTCTCTTCCCCCTCCAAGACTCGCTCCACACCCCTTCCCTTCCCTCTCCGTCCCCCTGCTGAGGTCCCCCTCCGACCGAGTGAATCGGAGGACCACCGTTCAGGTCTGACGGAGGGAGGTCCGGTGGACGGTCCTAGGACTCTGGGTCTCTCGGTCGACTCTTAGTCCTTGGTGTGGGACACGGCGGAAGACGCGTACAACAGTGAAGTCAATACAGGCTAAGAAACACTGGGGTACGTGACGTCGGGAGGTCCGAGGAGACAGGTACCCTAAGAGGTCCGTTATTATGACCTCACCCAACGGTACGGGAGGAGGTCCCGTAGAAGGGGTGGGTCCTTAGTTTGGGTACAGAGAATGCAGAGAACGTAACCGTCCGTCCAAGAAATGGTGATCGCGGTGGACCCTCCGGACGGCGGACGCTTCTTTGCAGGGTAGTGTAGGTCCATTTCCACTCCTTGGACCCCGGGAGGGGTCCCACGTCTTCAGGTCCAAATTCCGGTGGTCGTACACTCATTCCTGTGACGGTCTGGGGATCAGCTCCTGTTCCCGTCTAAGGGGCACTGTGACGACTCCCGGAAGGACCAATTGTAAAAGTGGTGACCCCCGCTGTCTCCAACGAGGTGGATCCAAACCCGGGGAAAGAGGAAACCTCGAACGTGATGGGGTGGACCCCGGGGACTAGGAGGGGATCAATTTCGTGTGTCGCTCTTCACGGTCGGCACACCGTCCTACCCACCGGAGTTCTGGAAGGCCGATCGCCGTGGTAAGTTGTGTCCGTCGGAGGGCATCGAGCTCGACTGAACCGGGTCCCTACTACGTCTCTTTTGGAAGGATGGCGGAAAGTCAAAGAAGAGAAACTCGAGTGTCAAGGAAATCAGACCAAGGAAGATCTTCTTACTCAAAAAGATTGACCACAGGAGATGAAGGCGGAAGCTCAATTTTCCACTCGGCAAGCGCAACCTGAGAATTCAGAGACCTTCCACTGCTAGTAATAACCAGACAAAAACAAGGACTTTCGAGACACGTAAAGAGAAAATTAATTTCATGTCAACTATATGTTTTAATACATTCAATGTCCACATGCTATATCACTAAGTGTTAAAAATTTCTAAAATGAGGTAAATATTAATACTATTTTGTAACCGATATAAGGAGTACAACATGTTATACACAATCAGTGAGTCAGTACAGGCCGAGAAACACTGGGGTACCCGACATGCGGCGATCCGAGGAGACAGGTACGTTACGAGGTCCATTCTTGGGACCTCACCCAACAGAGAGATCAACACCACACTCAAAGAGTAACACCGCCGAAGAGAACAACGTCCCGTGTCTGAGTCATCAACACAGGTGTCCGGTGTTGGCACGTATATTCAGAAGGGCTTCGTCCCTAACTTGGGCACAGGGGTCGTGACCGTCCGTCCAAAAAAAATCAAACCTTCTATTGACCAAATGTTATAACACAACCAAAGACGGTATGTCGTTGTGTTTAGTCAGAATTCATATGTATATAGGGGAGGGGAGAGGGGAGGATCGGGTGGCGAGATCCAGTAGTGTCTCGCGGTCCGACCCGAGGGACACAATATATTGTGGAAGGGTGATTCGTCCATCTAAGAATTGGTGACCTGGTGGTGCTTCGGGACGTTTATAAAAAACGTACGGGTGGTAACACGTACCGAACGAGAGTAGGAACTGAACAAAGTCTGAATTGAAACGTCAGGACACCTCGAAGTGATATAAAGGTCAACACATGCTGAACAAGCTCCCGTGTCTCGTTGAACTCAATCTAACTTTGGGATGAGTCTTCTAAGTACATGTAGAACCGAGACACAGGACTTTGGAAAGAAAAAGTAGTAACAGAACGGAAAGAAAAGAAGAGAAAAAGAAAGTATCCGACCTAAGTCGTGGAACCTCTGTCTGAGTCCTGGACTGGTAGACACCTGGTGGACACACACGGGACATCGATTTCTGGTGGTTCTTGTTTCAACCTGAATGACTAGAAAACGTCCCTCCCTCCGACACATGTACGTGTCTATTCCTCAGTACCCCGGAGAGTCGTGTTCCCTGAATCTTGTCTTGTACCTGAACACAATTCACCACACACCCTTCAAAGTTCCTTCTTCTCCAAACGAGACCTAACTTACCACAGTCCTTCATCCTAAGATGGTGGTCCTTGAAGTCAAAAATATGTCTTCCACTCTACTTCCGTAGTCTCGATTTCGGTACCAACACTTCTCTGTCGACAGTGAACCCAATCAACTCACTAAAGAGAACACACCCGTCTCCGAATCAAACACAGACACGAGTCTGTACTGATGTCTTACCAGAACAAAACAGTCCGAATAGACTTCAACCACTACCCACTCTGATCGAGACAAACTCTCCTCTTGTACCGTGGATCGAGACTCACGGACCGATCCCCCTCGAACTACGATCCCTGATGAAAGCAGAAACATGTAATGTTTCCGTTTCGAAACTAGGAGGTCAAGGTCAGAAGAAATATAGGATCAGAACATAGAAGTACTACCCTATGCCTAGGAGTGTAAACTTCTCCTCCTCCTCCCTGTCTACTCTTACTCTTCCCCCTAAACAAATACCACCCCCACCCCATTTTATCACAGAATCGAATCTCCTAAGTATAGAGACATTGGATTTACCTAGGTCCTAAGGTAAGGCGACGGACTTGTCTTACTATAAGGTTTCGGTACAATTCGTCTGTTCCCTTCCTTAATCCTATTCGAAGGATACATCCACGGAACACTCAATGACCTCCTTCAAGGTCCAGCTTCCCACCCCGTCCGTATTCTTCGTCGGTAAGAATAATGTCTATTGGGAGTGAATCTTTCCATCAGGTGAGAGAAACCTTTGTGTCCCACTAACATGTAAGGTCAAAAGACCATATAGGAGCTAAATTCGTTACATTGATAAACTATGGGATGTATATCAAACCGATGTATAATATAACAAGATATATTAAAAAAATCTTCACGTTGTCTTATTGACTCCCTTTGTGGACACTTTCCAGTTCCCGAGTGCCCTCGTCCTCAGCCGTCCCTCTCCGCAGAAGTTGTGTCCAGACTGGGACACACTTCTTGTCGTCCCGCTTTTCGCCTGTCCCATCCGTCTTGGGGTCTGACGTCGAGTGAAGACTCTGTTAACTCGGGTCCGGGAACCTCTCAAGGGTCCGATTTGAAAGGTGAATCTCCCCAGTGGAGAGGTCTCCCTTACCAAGTCATGAGTCAGTGACGGGTCTCCGTCGGTCCCTTTCTGACCGGAGACGCGGAGGGGTCTGTCGGGTCCGACAGCCAGTTGAGGACAAGCCGTCTTCCAAGAGGATCTCGGCAGACTCGACGTGGGAGGTGCCGGTATGCACAGAAGCCAGTCGTTATGGAAAGAAAAAAAATAAAAAAACTCAGTGACTTCGTCTAGTTCAGGAGGGTCTTCGTCTCCGGTTCTGTCCTAATCTGTACGTTTTCTAAACAATTTCCTTTACGGACGCCTCCTATTTTCCCCCTTCTCTCCTCTCCCCCTTTTTGGATATGTTTACACTGAATGTGACACTTATTTACGCGAAGATATTCAAGAAACAACAAGATTCGGAGACAATTCTGTATACGGGACTTAAACCGAACCGTTGATACCAAAGATTCAGCACAATTTACTATTATGACATTAAATCCTTCCCGTTTGTTCCACTATACCCGAAGGGACCACCGAGTTGTCGTTTGTTAGACGGACGGTTACGTTCTCAGCGTCCTCGGTGGTCCCTGAAGGTAGGGACTTCTAGGGGACCTCCGCCCGTACCGTTGGGTGAAGTTATAAGAAGGGACCTCTTAGGGGTCCCTGTCTTCTCCGACCTCCCGATGTCAGGTACCCCCAGTGTTTCTCAGTCTGTGTCGACTCGCTGAATCGTGCGTGAGTGCGTTGGTCCACTACCTCCGTGTCCTCTTCACCTGGAAGGAGTTCGAGTGGATGGAGACACGCCTGGAGCTGGTGGTCGCCCTGTGCCGGATTTTCGTCGCCCTCCCGCTGACGCGTTCCTCGCCGTGTACGACGATATCAGGACGCGTGGTCTGACTCCGAGGCGGGTGCCACCTCGGGGTCCACCACTTCTGCTCCGCGGCGTGGCAGCGGGACGTCCTCTACCACCCGTTGCACCACCCGCGGACGTTGACAGTCCTGGAAGTCGTCCACATTCAGTTCGGACTCCACTAGCCGGTGGTGGATCTGCTCAAGAGGTAGTGGAAATTTTCGGGTACTCCGTGCCGACCGGGCCGTACCTCGGTGGGTAAGAAGGGCGTAGCTGGGGGCGTTCATCGAACGACCGGTCGTTTCCGTGCCTGAACCGAAATCTTTCTTTCTTTGACCTCAGATTTCGTAGTTTAGTTCTAGACGGAGTCGATGAGAAAAAAAGTGTGCCGAGGAAAGACCCTCCTGAAGCGTACACGGGAGCGGGAGGGACGAAGAGGTGAAGCGATTTCCCACCAAAACGGACCGGCCCCTGTGACCCGACAGTCTCGGCCACGGACCCAATAACCCCCTCATCTGCGAAGAGAGTAGGGTCTTCCTCAAGTCTCTTCTCTCTCCCGCCAGTTCTTTCGTTTCACTCCCAAATTGATTCGCTGCCATGTGAGAGTTTCCACTCTTTGACGTGGCTGAAAGAAAGCGTTCGTCCTGTACATGTTTACTTCCCCACCTTATACGTCACCCCTCCCTCCCAAAACCCCCCAGTTCATGGGCCTAAAAGTAGGATCGAGGTGGAACGGTCCCCTCCTCCCTAAAAACAGGAATACATCAGAACTACCCTTCACAGTACTGGAGCCACGTACTATCCTTGAAGAATGGACGTTCCAAAATAACATTACTCTCGAGTCCTTCGTTTTCCAATGTAAACCCGCGGTCTCTAAGGAGAGAGAAGGGTGGAAAGAAATCGACAGAGGTCCTGTGAATAGTGGGGTTTTACACACCAAAGGGTACTCAGCCTTCCCAGGAAGAACCAGACGGATTCCTGGGGGAAACAAATGTTCTATGTACTAAAGGACGACAACCGGACACACGGGGACATCAAACGTGGACCGATAGAGGGACGAGGTTGTAATGAGGAAGTTCCTCAGACCTGTGAATTTTAGAAGATTCCCGCCTTCATAGATACCAGGTAGAACCACAAAATTAAAAATAAATAACCAACGTAACCCAGAAGTAACGAAGCACGTCTGAAAGAGATCAACATCACTTACCCCCGACTCTGCGACATCACCGCCGCGGGGCCGAAGTCATCAACGTCGTACTACGCGACTCGGCAACGTCACGTGCCCGAATCAACGGGGTCCTGTACACCTTAGAAGGGCCTGGTCCCTAGCTTGGGAGTAGGGACGCAACCGTCCGCCTAAGAATTGGTGATCTGGCGGTCCCTTCAAGATCAGGTAGAAGACATTGACGAAACTTGACTCGTGCTCACAACAGGGACGGACACCCACCTCTAGAGGAAGGACAGACACTCTCTGCCCCTAGAGTCCCACCAAATGCCAAAACCTCCACCTCTCACCCCTCATCTAGGTCACCCACCACCGTAGAGTAGAAGTCCACCCTACTTAATTTTAGGGACTACGTAGTAGTAAACTTCTCGACCCTAGGTTTAGGTCCTAAAGAAGGACTAACCATAACGTGGTAGGTACTCATCGAAGTCGGTCCAAATTCCAAAAGGGCCGCCTTGAACGACTACTTGCCCTCCTTTGATCAAAGGGCTAAACTGAGACCGAATAATAAACCGAACGCACAGAATTAGCCTTTCTGTGAAAGGATGATGATGACGCGTCAACAAAAGGGTTGTTACGTTTTGTCCTTTCGGTGGGAATCTCCTATGTTGGTCGGGGTAGGGAGACAGAAACTCGTCGGAGTCTTTACGGTCCTGTCACTTGTGGAGTTCTTGTCCTAGGTCCCGAACACCGGATCGAAGACAGACTCGTTAACCGTATACCTTCCTCGAGTCATGAATGATCGACCGACAAACCTCTTTACCAAACGTGTTTCGAGAAAGACGATTGTTTCACTCTGAGAAGCCGAGTAAACGTTCGATGTACTGGAACCGATCAGTGAATCGGAGGGACCCGGAGTCAAAAAAAGTACACTTCTAACGTAACTAGAAACTCGACAAAGAGGACGGTGACACAAGAGTACGACATGTTTTGTCGTCACGTAAGATCACCTCTTTTACCAATCAAAGTATCTAACACAGTACTAAAAATCGTACTTTCTCTGAGTATTTGGCACGAAAAGTACTCAGTGGGTACTTTTTGTCCACTTCATCTTAGATTACAATTCGAAGTCTTTATCGGGACCTTTTAGACCCACCTTTTACACAAAAATGTCTTAAGGAAAGGTCGTTAGTGTTTATATGTGGTTACGTGTACTGGTAGTTGAGGAAAAGCGTTTTCGAAGTGTCAGTGTAGTACTTTATAGACTTTTGAAAGAAGTTCTAAGTCCTTCCCGACTTACATTTATTATCTATCATGTACCCGGAACCTTGAGTTGTCTGGACTTTAGGTCGGGGTAAGTACCTACAAGAATCTTTTTAATAGGAGAGAGATGACAAAAGAAGTTGATATTTTATCCGAATTATTTTCGCGAGAGGATCCAATCATACTGATAACTCACTCCAGTAAGTACTCGACAACAGTCCTGTATCCTTCCCCCAACACCCAGTCACGGGTCGTGTGTCATCCTTACGTGTGTGACGAGTAAAAGAAACAAAAATACTTATGAAGGTGGAAGAGAGTCGTTTCGGTTTTAGGTTTCTTACACGGACCTCCAACACGCTCCTGTGTCCTCACCAAATTACAAAAGTAAACTTCGTTCATACAAATACACACACTCTCCCTTCGAGTGTAAGGTCCCCGGCTGAGACTGGTCTCAAACTTGGCCAGAAGAAACGGTACGTTGATCGTTAATACGTCCTTTTGGACACCAAATCCCTCCAACCCTCTCTGACTACCCACTCAACGGTTGGTCCTTTCTATCATGACTGTGGAGCTAATTGGAGAAGAGGTTCCGTTTCTTGACCTTTGTCGACTTGAACGCTTTCGAAAATGGGTCGTAAAACGCACTGGCCGTGAATGTCGTTATAAAGTTTAACAGGGAAACAACCTGTAGGAGTTTTAGAAACGTGTGGTCCCGTCGTGTACCATTTCTCCCTTTACGCACTACTACTTTCTCCCGAGATGGTAGTTAAGATTATTTCTCATCATATCTTCGACTTCTAGATCTTTGGTCATGGAATAATAACAAATACGTGGAACCTTTAAAAATTAAAACATCGGTCACGGTATTCCTTATCATACCACTCACTCCGTAAATTGACCCCATGTTTTAAATTCCTTCACGGATTTTTTGAGTCATTAGTACTATGTTTTATAAACTTGTGTCACAAAATTTTTTATTTTTAATTACGTTTGTTGTTGTCCAGTTTTGAATTTCGTTCTAGGGTCCCGTCTACATGGGATCGAACTTCAGGTACTCAGACACAGAATTTTAGGGTTCGTGAAAGCGTCGACTAATTTTTACCAGTCACTAAGAGAACGAATACGACGGTGGACGACGACTTTAGTCCGTCGCGGTGTCTCCGTCAAGAGATGGTCCTGGGAGAGAGTATGGGTTTCCGGACCACGGGAGAACGCCCGTAGGTGCTTTACGTCCTTGAAACTTTTGGACACCGGATGTAGGATGATCTATCGACTCACCCCATTTTTCTCGGGTTCTGAGTCGGTCTAGCTGTAGACGTAGAGTTAAAACGAAGAGTAAACGATCCAGTAGAACTTTTTTTCTTAGTGTAGCGACAAGACTCGAAGTCAAAGACGTAGATAGTACTTACAGAAGGTAGTAATGTAGAAGGATTTGACAACTTAATGTACTCTACCAAAGGTACTGTTACAGTCCGTCCGACACACCGTGTTTCATCTGTGTCTCAAGTGAGATTCGGTGGAGGGGGTCGTATCGGGTGAGGGGCACTAGTTTAGTTTTATAGTAATTAAATGGAGACTTCCGTCCTGTGTGAGTTTCTGCTGGTCCCTCTTTTCTATACCGTCTGTACCGACTAGACCCTTCTGGAGGGGATTCGCCCAATGATCTCGATCCGGATGTACCAACCTACCCGGTCTCCCCAAGTACCCCGGTGAACAGACTACAAAATAGAGTCCCTTCCAGGTCATGGTACTCTGTTCGTAGTGCCACCACCACCTTTCCGGTTCCGGGACCAGTAGGACCGAGACACTGGTTGCCTTCAGTGAGTCGAAGGGACTCGGAGCTGAAGGCAAAGATGTTTTGCCTCTATTATTGTACGGACAGGGACCACCTATTCTAATTTATTCTACTGAATAAATTTCAAGGACACTAAGTCACCCGAGTCATTCACCATCGACCATAAAGATCCTACCTTGAAAGAAACTCCTCGTCTTTCCCCCAGTGTGGTCAGTCCGTCACAACCGGCGAGAGTAAAAACTGAGGACAAGCCGTTCTCCCCCCTACGTTTACAAGGGACACCGTCTGGCTCGAGAGTGGGATTGTCCTGAGGCGCTCACTCACGTGGGGTCTTTACTTAGGGGTTGTCTTTTCCCACCCTACCCCCACAGGGAAGACGGGACGTCAACACCTCCCCTACGACTTCACCTCAGAATGCTATTCTTCGGACCTTTAGCCTTATTCCCGACATTGAATCTATTCTTATCTCATAGTCACAAGTAGAGACCTGGAACTCCTTTGGAGGCACGACGGTACTCTTTTAGAGGAACGAAAGTCCTTTGTGTGAATTCTTAAATCCCCATTTCCTCGTTAGTGCAGACGTTAAATACCAGTTTGCCAAGTCCTTTTTTACTTTCCGTTTACCCCCTTTATAATCACAAACACCTTAGACCTACTTCCCATAAGCCCTTAAGAACGAGAGACATTCTCCCTTTAGTTTACTTTATATTTCAACACATTAAATTTTTTCCGTCGTCGTCAGTTCCCAAGGGCGGAGGGGAGACAAGAGAAAGAGGGAGGGGAAGAGACACGTGGGTCGAGTGGTAGGAAGTGGCGGAGAGACGAGCGGAGGATTCTCGGAAGAGGGTCCCTGGGGTCTTCCCGAGGACCTGAGAGGGGCGGGTACCCTTGGCCGTGTCTGACGTCGGTGAGAGGTAGTGCCACGTGGGTGAAATAAACGCTTTCCTCCGCGGGTCGCGCGCCCCCCGCCCCTCCAGGGGCGTGGGGAGGAGGCCCCGAGTCCTAGGGCGCGGGCCGGGCCGGGAGGGCCGGGCGATCTGCTACCGCTTGACCGTCTGCATCCCGTCGAACAGGGCCGTCGCGAACAGCTTGGTGAACGGCAACCGGCGCGGCCTGTCCCACCGCGTCAAGAGCTGGAACGGCGGCAGCCCGACGCGCCACTAGAGGCAGAGGGTCAAGAACATCCGCTACACCGGCGGCCAGTACAGGTGGGTCCGCGGGAGCCTGCGGTACAGCAACTTCGGGTCGGTCTGGAGCCGGAGCGACGGGTGCGAGACCGCGTCCATGAGCATGTCCCGCAGCAAGAGCCTCGGGCAGACGCCCCACGGGTCCCACGGGGGCGCGCTCTACGTCAGGAGCGAGCGGAGCACCTTCCAGAAGCGGACCTGCTTCCGGTCCTTCGTGAAGTACACGTGGAACCATGGGAAGTCTGTCTGACCCCCCCTCTTCACCGGCAGTGGGGTCGAAGGGGTCGGCTCTCGGGTGACGGTCCCCGGCCGATTGGGGGAGGTGGTCGGGACAGGCGTCGCCTCCCCGAGGTCTGGGTCGGGGCTCCCGGGACGACACTACCCGTGACTTAGGGTCTGGCGGCTAAGTGTCCCCCACCTCGGGGACGACGACCCGCACCCGGGTCGGGGGAGGCGACTTCTGTCTGCCGGGGAGGGAGTTCCAGTGTGGGGAGGGGACCCACGGGGTAGGTCGAGGGTCCACCCCTCACCAGTAGAGAGGGGGTCCGTCCTATTAAGACGGAAAATCGTCTTAATTTTCCGGGAGATCCCCGGAAAATCGAACCTCCCACGTGTCCCCCCACGTCTTCGACCGGAACCCACCGGGAGACGGCTCAGACGAAGGGTGGCGGGGGAAAGTGTCGACCCTGGGGTCTGAGAGGGACTACTTACATGGGGTAGAGTCTTACCCGAAGGGTTCCTCGGGGCGGTCTCGGTGGTCGAGACTAGAAGGAGTGCGGGGTGAGAGGTTCTAACCTCGGTCCCCTGTACTGGTGTGAGGTCCACGGGTCCTGGGGTTTAGGGACGGGGTCCCCGGGTCTGTCCGAGGGTCGTAGACGGTCGTCGGAGAAGACTCAGTCACGAGGACTCCCGACCAACCTCACCACTGACCCTCGAGTCTCGACTCTGACCGGTCCGGGGCCTGTCTTCTCTACCGGGTTCATCCCCCGGTCCTCGAACGACAGAGTCCGAGTCTTGAGACTCCTCAGACTCTCAAGGTTTAAACTAAGACCGGAGTTTCCAACATTACTCCCATATATAAACCAGATCAATCCCTATATCCGACAAAGACGAATCGTCAAATAAGAAATCGACCCAAATATTGTATTTATAAATCTGTCAACCTCACATACAGAAGTAAACAGGAGAACGACGACTAGGAGTTTTAAAATCCCCACCCAGACGTGAGGTGGTGGTGGGGGAGGGGAGTGAGTGGGCGAGTGAGACAATGAGAGTGAATTGTGTGAAGAGACACGGGGGCACTCGTGGCCTGTGAGGACCTTGAGAGTTGAGGTCCAGGCCTCGTAGTGGCTCCACAGAAGTGAGTGTCTGTGACAGGGTTCGGCCGGTCGGGACCGTGCACGAGAGCACGTCACGGAGGATCGGCCCGAAGTAACGGGAAGGGTCGGACCGGGGTGTGACAGAAAGGAAGGAAGACCCCAGTGACACTTTACGGTGGATCTGGGGGAACCCCACTTCCGGACTGGTGGGGTCGACGACCCTCGTGAGTCTGAGGGAAACCCCTAACGGAGTCACCTTCTATCGGGGAGCGGGTGTCGCACGGGGAGGGGCCTCGTCGGACGTGGGTCCCTGGTCGGGTACTCGGGGGAACAGGACTGAGTCCTGTCGAGACTTCCCGGGAGGTCTCCAGTCCCGAGGGAGACGTCAGAGACCTCGGAAGGGACTCTGCGTTCCGGGAGACGGGTGAGGACTCAGGACAGAGAAGGGAAGACTAGGACCCACGACTAGTCCATGACCAGGACCCTCCACGAGGGAGTACTCGGAGGACGTCCGGGTCGAGGCGGAGTCCCGGTGCAGGACCCTCGGGGCGGGTGTTGCGATTGCATCAGGAGTCCCGCTCAGTCAGGTGTCACGGAAGGGTTAACATTGGCTGTCAAGGAGTGAGACCGGAGGATACTAGACCACCTAACTACGACCGGGACGGATCGGGACGAGGACGACACGGGAGACGAACCTTAGGGAGAAATACAAGGATGTGGACGAAATTTCCACGGTCCCTTACGTGACTGAGGTACTTATATAACTCCGGGGTCTCGTCCCGGGGTGAGCCAGTGGACAGAGAGGAACACGCACCGTCTCCGAACGATCAACCCCTGGAGTACACGTAAACAACTAACCCCCTCTCCTTCCCGTCTACCGTCCTCCCTTCCTAAAGAGGGGATTGGGGAGTAAGAGAGTTGAGAAACCGATCCAGTCGTCTCGAGTCCTCACGAAACACACCCCAAGAACCGTTCCACTAAACGTCGAACAGTATTTCCTCTCTCACTACTCTCCCTCTTCCGAAGGTTCCTATGGTCCTCGGGTACTTAGAAGACCCTTAGTCGTCTGTACCTCCCCCACAAACCTAGAGGCAGACGGCACCTGAAACGTGTCCCTCCAGGGGTGCTGTAGCGGGCGGAGTCTCCCGTTCACCGTAGACCCAACGTACCAGAAACGTACTCACGTCTCGACTCAGTACTCTGGACTCTCGAACGGGACGGTCAGGTCGGGGTCGGGCAGGTGAAATGTCTACTCCTTTGACTCCGGGGCTTACCGTAACACGAATGGAATTTGTAAGGGGGCACACAGTTCGTAATGACTAGCAGACATAAGACACAGGAGGTCCCGTTCCAGTACCTCATCCACTCACCCTCCACACACTTTTAACCTCTGTTATACTTTCCTTGAGTCACCTCTCTTTCTCTCACCCAACAGGTCCGTCCGACCGGTCCTTCACGGTCCCGTCCACCGACACTCGACTCACACAGGGGTCCGAGGTGTCGACCCACAAAACAGGTAGGACGGAATCGACCAAGCACGTCCCAGTCCTTCTGGTTTCGGGTGGAAAGGAGTGTGGGTCGTACGTGGCCCGTCCGACGGAGGTAAAGGTGGGATTGGACGTGAACGGTCGGTCCCCGCATACCCGTTTTGGTCCCGGAGAGACACAGAGTCGAGGACGGAAATCTTATCCCTATTATTTAGGACGGAGTCACATCGCTCCTACTGACTCCCACCGACGTGTCGTCCATGTGTCCACAACTCCGCGTACGGGACGCCCTGGCACCCCGACCGACTCACGTCCCAGAGCACCCCGAGCAATCCTACCGGAGACGGGGTGGTCGGGAGGTCCCGAGTACGAAGGTCACCCGCCATTACCTAAGAACCCCCGTTCAAGCAACAGGAAAACCCTGTAAGGACGAAGGTGTGTAGTCCTGTAGAAGGACTCCGGAGGAACTTTGGCCACGGGACCTGATCCCCTCGGTCGGTCAAGGGACCACGACCCGGTCTCCAATCTCCGCGTAGGGACTGACGTCCGGACTCGGGGACACAGGTCGCGTGGGGACGGACCTCTCTGGTGGTGCAAGTGAGTGGGCAGACGTTCCGGACGACGAGAAAGTCGTCCCGGTGGAGGACCCGGTCCGACAGGTCGACTCAGAACTCGAGGAGGTCGTAGAAGCCTGAGTGCCGTAGATCCTACTTCAGTCTTCCTTCACCCCTGTTAGGGCACTACTTCCGTCATCCCTACTCCCATCCCGTCCCGTCCCTGACCTCCCCGTCTGGTGGTAGTCGGTGTTCCCCTGTCCCCTACTGGGGAGCTGGAACTACAGCACCGTCTGAGACAGAGAGAGACAAGGACGGTCACCAGTAGGTTCCCTAACGAGCACTAAAGGGAAGACGGCCCCTGGGAGGACGTGAACGAAAACGATTACACTCTGGACACGACATAACACATCCTCCCTAGTCTACCCTACCGCTGTCCGTCCCCACCCCTCCCCCACGTCCGTCTCGGAAGTCACTGGTGGGGTCTGGGGCTGGTGGGAGGGTCGAGGTCTCCTCTTGTCTGGTGTCCTTCGTCCCGGTCCCCGGGGCCTCTGGAGGGTCCACATGAAAGGGCCTCCTTGTCGTGCGTCTGGTCGTCCCGCCCGCCTTGCCCTCTCGGTCAGTCCGTGAGGCGAGAGCGAGACAGGCGACGAGACGTCCGGAGGTCGCGGGACCCGGAGGTGTCCGAGACGTGCCTCTGGTGTACCTCGACCCCACGTTCACACCGTCGACGTCTCCCGGTCCCGTAACAGACCACACTGGAAGAGCAGGTACACTACTCTAGACACTAAATGTGCAACCTTATTTATGTATGTCGTAGAAACCATTTGAACTCTTTAATCGTTGAGAAAAGGTGTAAATTTTTAAGACAATAAACGGAAACCTTGACACATAGGAAATGTTTCTTGTAGGAACGACCGTTAAAATCCATTGTAAACACCTGTATGGCACGTACGGTGCTCAGGAGAAAAAAAATTACTTGTAAAACATCTTCCATTGTCTCGGTATATTAAAAATTTCTGGGTTTGTCAAGTTTTACAAGTTCAGAGAAAGAGTCAGTCAGACGAGAGTCGAGAGATCAAAGAGAAGGGTCTCTGTTAGTGACAACGATTGAGAGCACTTAGGAAGGTCTTTTCAAGATGCGTATATGTTCATTTATACATAAAAAAAGAAACTTCATTTATATTATAAAAATATATTTAGGGAAAAAGTTTTGTTTACAATGTATTCATAGGTAAGACAAAACTTAAAAAACAACAAATGAAATACTTGACTTGGAACCCCTAATAAGGACAGCCGTGGCCCTGGGCGGGTAAGATACAGCGTCCGGACACCCCGAGGCACCAGGATTTCACGGGAACGCATGTAGCAGGTACCTGGCACCCGTCGACAGGTAAATGTCACCTCCGAGGCCCTCCCCGGACTCCCGTCGATACAGGGGGCCGGAACGGAGGAGACCCGGGCACCGGGGTCCGGTCGGCAAACGAACGGACGTAGTCGTGAGAGCAAAGGACCCCCCACTGTCGGGGGACGTAACGGTACTGTGAGGTGATCACAACAGAGTTGTGTCGGGCCCCACTGGAGTGACGTCCGTCCCGAGGTTCCCGTCCGGAACGACTCCGGTCCCGGTGGGTTCCTGTGGGGCCCGGGTCTCCGGCACCTCCCTCTCGTTTCGACGGAGGTGACAGGACCAAGTCGGAACTCGTCAAAGTAAAGGACTTCCGACACTACGTGGCATCTTGACGTTCGACAGGCAAAGAGGAAGGGACACGTAATGTAGTATGGGACACAAGGTCTTCGGAATGCACAAAAAGATAGCAATTCAGGAGGGTTGGTTGGAAAACTCGGTTCCGGGGGTAGAGACAAAGTGTCAACCCTTCGGACTCCAAGTCTCTGCTGTTCCACCTCGGAACAGTCGGGAGGGCTCTTCTCAGCCTGTAGAGGCTGAGTTTGTACACCAAAGAGAATTTTAGAACCCCTCCACCCCCTCCTCACACACAGGCAATTCCGCTAGACCTTCCAAGAAAGACTAAGATTCTCGGGCACTGAGGTGTCGGACTGTCGACGGGGGACGCCGACCTCTTAAGTGGGTCCAGGGTCAACCACCCCCACCCCCCACCTGAAGTGACAAGGGACCCGAGTGCCTCTTCCCTTCCCTTCCTCTTTTGCCTCCCACTCCCGGTCAGTTCCTCTCTCGCTGGTCGAGGGGGTGGGTGGAGGAATGGAAAGAACCGTAAACGTCGGAAGAACTGGAACCACCGCCCCCGGAGCCGCCGCTGGACCCAGTCCTCTCTCTTCTCCGTCTCCTCGTGCGTCCCGGGGGTCTCGAGGTACGACGACGACGACGACGACGACGGACGCCACCCGGACCCAGTCTCTCGTGACCGGCGACCCCGGGCTCGACGCACAGAATTCCGTCGCCGGTGTTCCTGGAGACAGGTCTTTTGGGAGGGTTTCAGCCGACGTCCTCACGGTTTTTTTTTTTTAGGAAGTTTTTCTCCTTCCGGACCCTCGGTGTCTTGGACCGACGACGAGCCCCTTGTGGGTGGGTCGTAGGACCGGGGCGGGAGACTTTGTCAGTAACAAAAGATCCTAAGACTTTTTATGTACGAACAGGAGTCTCGAGTGTAGACGACCCGTCAAGAGTGCGTCCGCGACCCAGTGCGAAAAGGGACCGGAGTGTCTCCGGAGTGTGGTCGTTACACTCCGCCCAAGACCGTAAAGAGGTAAAATGTCAACTCCTTTGACTCCGAGTCACTCCAATTCCCTCGGATTCGATGACCTGGACAATCTCCGTCGTGACCATAGACTGGGGTCGGGCCCATGTCTTGTCAGTACCTTGGCACAGAGGAATCCCTCTCTTGACCCCGAGTGACGGTTTAACAGACCTCACAAACGACGCTAAGAAAATATCAAGACGCAGACACAAGAACTACGTACAAACCAATTTTTATGTTTCTTCTGGAAAGAAAAGAACGGAGTGAGAGACAAAAAGTTGATAGGAAAGGACTTCGACTCCACTGGCACCACCCTCTACCCGTCGGACCACTGGGTCTCACCACAGTCTACCTCGTCCCTCCTTTCTTACGGGGGTCCTTCCCCTCAGACCACACCCCACAGTCCTGCGTTGTCCCACCTTCCCCCGTGGGGGACCCCCTTGTCTCCAGGAGGTATCTCACAACCTCAGGGCCGCTCCTCTTCTCTAGACGTACCCTCTCGTCCACCCCCGTGTACCCTCTCTCACCAATGTGTCTTTCTTTCTTTTTTTTTTTTCTGGTGCTCTCAGTCCAAAGAGTAACAGTCCTTTCCCTCCATGTTTATGTATCTCTTTTGTATCTCTTACAAAGGATGGCACATCCTAACTGTAACCTCGACAGCCACACGTCAACACCTGAAACTGTGTACTTCGGGTCAGACGTCGACAGGTGCCTTTACACGCGAAGTCAGGGGGTCGGTCTACAGACCCACCTCGTCGTCGGGGTGGTTTCCGAACTCGAGCGGACCGTAGGTTCGCGGCCGAAGAGTTATACCGAAAGGCACTTTTCCTTGGCGTCGTGGAACCTCGTTGCCGAGTAAGGTCCCGGCGCCGTCCTTTTCCTCTTTGATTCGGGTCGTGTTCAATAAAACGGTCTTGTATTCTTTTACAAATTTCTTCCCACTCTTGCACCGTCCTGTGCCTTGGTCGAACTTCCTCGAAGAATCCCGGGTTTAGCCCCTATCAAACTCGTAGTTTTGTCACTGCTATTGTCAGTTTACCCTTTGGTACTCACGTCTGTCTATGTTTATTTATTCACTTATGAGACCTTCAGCGTTCGTTACCCTTGAAAACTAACAGAGTCTAATAAACGGGTGTTTTAGGAATGATTGAGGTTTCTCCTTTCTCAGGGGAACGTTGCCTCTTCGGACCGTCTACAGTGAAATTACTTCACTGGCTCCAATCGTAGCAGTCATTGCCTGGGTTGTCTCTCGGACGTCGGGGGTTCGTGGACTACCCGACCCCCTTCTGAGGACGACTCCCGTGTCACGTGTTCGGGTTGGCTCCCCGAGAGAGGTGTCGTTGACGGGTCGTCAGAAGTCTTAACAGGTCCTGTGCAGACTCCTGTGCTTCCTCCAGCGTCTGTGTCTTGTCGTTTACGCGACACGAGACCTGGTCTAGGAAGACGAGAGACCTACGGGGACCCTGCCCCACTCCTCGTGCACCGTCCCTACCATCCAGTACTACTGCCTTCTCTCCCCGGAGCCGGTGTCCCTGGTTCGTGATTTCGCCCTCCCCCACTATCCCGTAGTCCAGTTACTGAGGGAACCTTTACCGAGTCCCCTTTTTGTAAGAGACACGACATCAACGTCTAAAAGACACTTGAAATCTACTAAGATGTTCTTTTACGTCGAGACACATTGAGCCCGAAAAGAACGTCCCTGGGGGCGGAACGAGACAGACTAGACCCGTCCCTGCACCGACGTCGGACGACCCGGTCCGGGGCGGGACGCCAGGGGGTCGCGGCCTCGAACCCCGTCCGTCGTCCTCGAGGCACGCCAACCGGGAAGGACAGACCCGGTCGGGAGTGCATGAGTCTCATGTTCTCTCGAAATATAAGAGTCGGTCCGGGAGTCACCCTGTAATTCCCGGTTTCTAATTCGTTTGGTGCTCCCTCAGAACGAAGGACCTTGAAACCCTCCCATCGTGTACCGTTCTCTTTAATACCAAGAGAAAAAGAAAAATTTTGAGGTAACGCAAGGACTAACAGAGAGGAGCCGAGAACCCGTCGTCCCTTTACCCTCCTCAGACAAAGACCCATGTTCCGGTCCCGTCCGGGCTAACACCTCCGGCACGGGACCCATCCGACCTCTCCTCCGGGATCTCCTCGGTGAGTCTTCGGACCTTGAGAGACGAGACCCCGAATAGGACGTCCTCGGCGTACCCTCGGCCCGACGTAGGCCGGACGGACCCTGACAAGAGTGGGCCGGTCAGGGAACCAGTGACGTGGTGCACGGGGACAGTAACACACCGGGACCCTCACGTTCCGTGGGTGACACGGTCTCCCCGACGCCACCGGAGAGGTCTCCGTGCATCGGGTGGTAGAGAGTTAGAGACTCGATCTTTCGACTCACCTTCTCCGACGGACGAAATTGGCGGAGAGCTATACACTACAGGAAAAGGTAACTAAAGGTACACGGAAGGACCTTGCTCGTCGAGTAATGAGATGTTTTATCGACCAATATCTACGAACCGAAAAATATTTCAGGGGGACACGACTCCGTCACGGGACCACGTGGTCTTGTCAGCAAATTCCCCAGTCGTTTACAGTCGTTATATGTCGGAACTGTACGAGGAAAGGGCTAAACCTTCGTCAGTGGGACGAATAAATTGAATCTACGTCTCATGTAGTACACCTTACGGCCCGACCTACTTCGTGTCCGACGTTAGTTCTGACGGCCCTTTTTGTCGTTATTGGAGTCTATGTGTCTACTGTGGTGGGAATACCGTCTTTCGCTTCTTCTTGATTTCTCGGAGAACTACTTTCACTTTCTCCTCTCTCTTTTTCAACCGAATTTCGAGTTGTAAGTCTTTTGATTCTAATACCGTAGGCCAGGGTAGTGAAGTACCGTTTATCTACCCCTTTGTTACCTTTGTCACTGTCTGAAATAAAAGAACCCGAGGTTTTAGTAACGTCTACCACTGACGTCCGTACTTTAATTTTCTGTGGACGAGGGACCTTCTTTTCGATACTGGTTAGATCTGTCGTATAATTTTTCGACTCTGTAATGAAACGACTGTTTCCAGATATATCAGTTTCGACACCAAAAATGTCATCAGTACATACCTACACTCTCAACCTGGTATTTATTTCGACTCGTGACTTCTTAGTTACGAAAACTTGACACCACAACCTCTTCTGAGAACTCTCAGGGAACCTGACGTTCCTCTAGGTTGATCAGGTAGGATTTCCTTTAGTCAGGACTTATAAGTAACCTTCCTGACTACGACTTCGACTTTGAGATCATCAAACCGGTGGACTACACTTCTTGATTGAGTAACCTTTTCTGAGACTACGACCCTTTCTGACTTCCGTCCTCCTCTTCCCCTACTGTCTCCTACTCTACCGACCTACCGTAGGGACTGAGTCACATGTACTCAAACTCATTTGAGACCCTCTACCACTACCTGTCCCTTCGGACCGCACGACGTCAGGTGCCACACCGTTTCTGAGTCTGAGCTGACTCACTGATTTGACTGTTGACTTTACAACCGTGGACCGGAAGGCCAGGGAGGAACTAACAGAGAAGAGGAACCAGGAAGAGAAGGAGGGTTGAAAGGAAGATTCCATACCAAGGACCTGAAAAATAGAAGAACTTTCGTAGAAACCTATCTTAAGACGAACGGTGTCAGGAGTGACACAAACACAAACACGCACAAGAGTTCCTGAGACGACACCTGTCCCCGGACACAGGACACAAGTCTTACCTGTGCTATAAGTCTTTCCGTGAGACATCTGTGTCGTACGGAGTAAGCGACGGATGCAACTCGAATCCCGACAATTGGGGGACCCAGGAGAACAGGTCCGGATCAAACGGGGCCGGTGCACTCCTGGTAAAGCCGGTGGACGTCACCTGAATGGTGGTCGGGACCACCCCGGATCCTAAAGTGGGAGGGTCGAATTTTCTGGAAGAGCACCTGGCAGGGGGTCCGGAGGTGGTCGGCCTTCCCGTGGTTCGTCCCCCACGAAGTCGGTCCTCGAGTACGCCCCAATGGCAAGTGTTCAGTTTCCTTTCCAGACACGTGAGTGTGGGGCGGGAGTCCCGGGTCAGAAGAGGGTAGTTAAAGGGACGTGTTTCTTAGTAAAACCGTTGTTTCGGTCTCCGTCTTTTTACACTTCTCCCGAGGCTTTCCGTGTAAAGTCAAAACAAAAGAGGAGGGTTCGACGACCTCTAGACTCAATATATTTTGTTCGCGACCGGTGGGGTGGGTGCAGCACGTGCCTACTTTTGTAGGGGGTGGGGGGTGGGAGAAGTACGTGTCTACAAAGGAGAATCGAGGCGACCGGGACCCAGTTGTCTTTACACCGAGCGGATACCTCGTCTCTTGAAAGGTGTGAGACAAGTTTCCATTCTTGTAGGTCCGACGTGTAGAGGTTCTTAGGACGTTCCCGGTTTCTGGTCGTAGGACAACGGTGCCAGAGTCACTGGGAGTAATCCTTTGAGTGAGAAAGGAAAAGCTTGTAAAACAACCGGACCAAGACAGTAAGTAAGTCGCTCATGACTGACACGGGGACACACGGTCCGGGAGCCCGTGGGTGTCGCGCCTTCCGTCATGTGGTAGACCGGTCCAAGAGCCGAGGTACCCCGGTGCAAAGACCAACAAAACTTGGATTTCCAGTCGTCATGGGATCACCTTTCTCTTGACCCTCGGAACCTAAGATTCGTCTCGAGTCTGTAGGTCGTGAACCCAGAAGACCCCGTTCAATAAGGTCTGGGTCTATAGAGAAAGTATTTTGTCCTATTATTAGAGATGGGACGGATGTGTTGTCCTAAAATTTTTTTGTTGAAAAATGAAATAAAATCTCATATCAACTAATTGTCACAATACTACCAAAAGCCACTTGTCGGCTCCCTGAGTACATAGGTAATAGGTATATATATTACATAGGTAAGAGGGGGTTTGAGAGGAGAGTAGGTCCGACGGTGTATTGTAACTCGTCTTAAAGTACAATATGTCGTCCAGGAACAACCAATAGGTAAAACTTATGTCGTCACATAGGTAGGGTCTGAGGGACAGAGAACGGGAAGGGGGTTGGTTGGTACTCAAACGAGAGATTCGGAGACGCAGACAAAGAAGGCATTCAAGTAGACAGTAAAGAAGCATCTGAAGCGTATATTCCCTACAGTAGGTCACGAGGAGACGTGTCACCTTGGGACCCACACTCCGCCGGCCCGGTGGACCTTTCCACACCCTCCGACCTCCTGCCCCCACTCCGCCACGTGCCGGGAGTCCCGAGGTGCCGGAGACAGGCGGCGGAAGGAGGAGGGTGGGGTCCCGACTCTGTGATTTAAATGGACTGGACATGTAAACCCTCCTCAGTCAGAACGGACACGTCGGGTCAAGACGTGAATGGACTACAGAAGTCGACAATTGTCGAGTGCGTCCTTATCTTTTAGACTAATTGACACATCCTACGATATCTACCGGTAGACGGAAAAACTGTGGAAAGGGGGTGGGGAGACGTTTACCGGAATTTTAAGTCGTTTATGTTTGGGCCAACACGTAAATCCCTAGGACTTGTAAAGTGCAATAGTGTGCTCTGTACGTGTTAGATTCAAAACGACCAAAGAAAAAAGGGAGTATCTTGGGGAGAGACACGTGGTCCAGACTAGGAATCGAGTACAGGTCTTAGACACACAGGGGTCCTTTCCTTGCCCGACCACCGTCTGACGAGGGTAGGTTTCGAGACGGAGGAGACCTTAAAAAGTCTCTTGTTCGAAAAAAAAGGTAACTAAAAGAGATAGCTAAAGGACAAAAGTTAAAACAACTGTAGATATAACGATGCAACTTAAAAAATATTAAAGAGAGGGAGACGACTGAAACCTAAATTAAACGAGGAAAAGACTAAAGGATTTCCACCCTCGAATCCACTGACTAAAATCTAGAAAGTAGACAGGATTATAAGTTACTAAATTTAAAGGAAGATTCGTGACGAAAACGACGTAGGGTGTTTAAAACTATTTATGACAAAAGGAAAAGTAAATCAAGTTTTATTTCTAAAGTAGACTCAGAAAAAAGAAACTGGGTTCATAATGAATTTTGACACGACAACTTAGGGGTTCACACACACACCAAAGGTCGATGAAAGACACTAACTAAATGTCATCTTAAGATAGTACCAGACCCTCGTCTAGTGACACTAAAGGCAACATACTCTAAACAATTCCACGTAAAATACCAAGTCTTGCACCAGACAGACGTACTTACAAAGGTTCACTCGAACTCTTCTTACACACAGGTCGACAACTACCTATTTCGTCAGATACCCACGGTTCAGGGAAGTCAGCCCACGCTGAGAAACGCTACGTTACCTGACAGAAACGTTGGGTGACCCGGGAAGACAGGTCCCCTAAGGAAGTCCGTTCTTATGACTTCACCCAACGGCACGGAAGGAGGTCGCCTTAGAGGGGGTGAGTCCCTAGCTTGTGGGTAGAGAATACGGAAGACGTAACCGTCCACCCAAGAAATGGTGGTCGCGGTGGACCCTTCGGGGTCTTCGTCAGACATCTACAGGCAATATAGGTCTAACTACGACAACCGTTCAGGTTTGTGCAGGAATGGTTAAAGGACGGACGAGGTAGACAAGTAGAGACAGTCTCGCTACAACTTAAGAGACCAATACTATCACCCGAGCGCATAAGGAAGAACGACAACACAGTTTCAAAAAATGGAGTACATAAAATTACGAGACAACAATCCGTATATGTGCAATGTCTAAAAATACAGAAGAACCTAAAAATACAGAAAAATAAAAAACAGAAATAGTAATACATTACGGGAAATAGGGACTATTGAAAGGAACGAGACTTCAGAGGAGACAGACTTTAATTCTATCGATGACATCGAAAGAAATCTACTTACGATGGTACCAAATAGAAAGAAGGAGGTAAATGAAAATAAGATATACACAGAGGACAAATCACTCGAAGTGCGAAATAACTAAAGAGACCTGAACGGACGCCCGGAGGGGTCAAACCCCTCGTCACCAACGGAGCCAGGAGTGGAGAGAAGGTCGAGACTCTTCGGAACGACGAGAAGGTCGGGCAAGTCAAGACCGAAGAGGAGGAGTAAATGAGGTCCACGGCCGTTCCGGGTTGAAGTCCCCGACAGGGTCGTCACTTAATCCTTTGGAAGTCTAGAGGTACGGTCCTGTAATCCGGGGGCGGGTCGGGACTGGGACCAGGTCGCGGGAGTCTCGGTGAGGGTCGACAAAGGAACCATGGACGGTTCGGTCCAGAACGCTGATAAAACTACTCAGCACAGAAAGAAGGGTCCCGTCCCGGACACAAAGGGACGAGTCCGACCCGACAGTAGTCAGGGATCAATACCCGGACCTCGGTTCCTCCCTTCCACAATAGTGAAATACTCTTTAGACGGAGTCCATACCACGGACACACCTTTGACCATATCACAAAGAGACCCCTTACGAAGAGATGTCCACCCTCAAAGAAGACGGACGGGTTTCGCAGGTCTCCTCATACTCCCCGGTTCTACGACAGAAAGAGGGTCCAGTCTCAGGGGAAGAGGACTGGTTTCGGGGCAGAGACTGTCTCCTGGGACGGTTCCCATAGGCAAATAGAAGGACACGGCGAGCCGGAAAGAGCGTGTTCGTGACCTTACTTGAAGACAAAAATGAGAAACCACTGTAAAGGTCTTGAATTAATAATCCAGTTGCCCGTACTTTCAAAATTCTGAAAATTATGTGTGACGGTCTGATAGAAGTTTTTTATAACTTATTGTATCTAAATGCGAGTTGACCGTCAATATTCTGACGACCCTCTTTATAGTTATTGGAGTCATACGTCTACTGTGGTGGGAATACCTTCTTTCACGTCTCCTTGATTTTTCGGAGAACTACTTTCACTTCCTCCTCTCACTTTTTCGACCGAATCTCGAGTTTCAAGTCCTTTGATTCTAGTACCGTAGACCAGGGTAGTGAAGTACCGTTTATCTACCCCTTTGTCACCTTTGTCACCGTCTGAAATAAAAAAACCCGAGGTTTTAGTGACGTCGGTACTTTAATTTTCTGCGAATGAACCTTCCTTTCAATGCTGGTTGGATCTGTCGTATAACTTTTCGTCTCTGCAATGAAACGGTTGTTTCCAGGCAGATCAGTTCCGATACCAAAAAGGTCACCAGTACATACCTACACTCTCAACCTGACACTTCTTTCGACTCGTGGCTTCTTAACTACGAAAACTTGACACCACAACCTCTTCTGAGAACTCACAGGGAACCTGACGTTCCTCTAGATTGGTCAGGTAGGATTTGTAGTCAGGACCCACAAGAAACCTTCCTTACTACGATTTCGACTTTGAGGTCATGAAACCGGTGGAGTACGTTTCTCAACTGAGTGACCTTTTCTGGGCCTACGACCCTCCCTAACCCCCGTCCTCCTCTTCCCCTGCTGTCTCCTACTCTACCGACCTACCGTAGTGATTGAGCTAGCTACACTCACACTCATTTGAGACCCTCAACCACTACCTGTCCCTCCGGACCACACGACGTTAAGTACCCCAGCGTCTCTCACCCTGTACTGACTCGCTGACTTGACTTGACTTGGTCGTCAATATGCCCTCTGGTGACGGAAATGACTCGTTTGCGTTTGACGACAGTTAAAAGTTTTAAGCACACGAAACATCCGAACTTAAATGTGCTAAAGTCTCTGGTTCCTTAGTTTCTTATTTTCGTTAATCTTATAAGACATTATGAGGTAAGGAAGGTACGGGTGGGAGTGACTCGGGGGGCGGGTGTTCGAGGCCTAACGGAAGACCGAGTAAAATCAAGAAGAGGGGTTGTGACTAAATTACGGGTGATTTCTGTCGAGACCAAGACGACTTACTTCATCACCTCAAGAGACCCTGTTATAAAAGGGTTCAGAAACGGTCAGAGACGGAAGTCAAGAGAAAGGAATAAGACTCTCGACATCATTGGTCTGTTAAGGTCCTTTCGGAGAGACCTCTCTGGGACGAATGAACCATAAAACAAAGTAAACACTACCTGCGAAGAAGGTCCGTCCCACCGGGAGTTCCTTTCCATACCTACCCCGCCATCTCTGTACGACTGTAGATGGAGAGGAGAAGTAGACGTGACCTGTCCGAGGCGGTCGTCCGGGTCCGCCCATCGACACCGTGTCAACCGGACCCTGTCGCAGTGGACAGACAGCGTTGAGACTACGGAGATTAGTGGCTTTGACTTCCGAAGAGTTGACACAAGTGTAAGACCAACGTCGACGCGTCGGGGTGACACTTGCGAGGTAGTGTCCGTCGGTTGGTCGCGGTCCCCTTCTCCTTGTCCGACTAACGGTGGAGCGACCGTCGTGACACCGCCGTGGGTACTCCTGAGAGGGACCTTTATTTCGTTTTCTTCTTTCGGGGCCGACAAGAGAGGTGTCCCGTCGTCGAGGTTCAGATCCGTCGGCGAGGAGAGGTGACCCGTGGGGACCGGTCCGGCCCTCCGCGGGTGCGGTCCTGGAGACGTCAGTTGGACGTTCCCGAAGTCGAGTGTAATACAAGAAAGGTAGGCCGTTATTTTTAAGGATTGAGGAATGGGACAAACAAATTACTTTACTTCTCTCATTTTACGGTGCGACTTTGTGAGGAAGTACTTAGTCGAGGAAGGGTCCCGAGAGAACTTCTAGCTGACCCCTCAAAGTCAAGGGGGCCTTTTCCTTATGGTTCTGACGAAGTTGGGTACTTATCTGAGTTAAGGTCGTGCGACAGGGCACTCATCTTGTGCCCGAGTGTCTTTCGCGCAAGACTTTCGGTCTTCTTACCGGAGGGGAAGACAGGGGTCTCATACTTCCGCCCGACTCATTAGTTTACCGTTGTAGAGATTTCGTCGGAAGAATTATAACTATTTTGGACCTTTAGAATGTTTTGTGGTCCCTCACCAATATTTTGTACTTCGTTAAAGGTTTGTTCTCACTATTCCGACCGACCGAGTCCTGGTCTGGGATCCCCTCGAGCCGACCCTAGAGAATCTCCCGGTCATCGTTCTTGACCCGAAGGGGTTTTGAGCCCTTCCGAGTGGTCGGTCCGTCTTTGGGACCCAGTCATGGGTCCCGTCTTACGGAAGAGGTAGAGTTGGTCCTTCGGGGGTTTACGTGCTCAACGTAAATATAACACACTCATAGTAGAACTTTCGAGCTTCCCCCTCTTTTAACTGTTATATATATAGTATTCTTCTACCACTAACGTCGGTACTTTAATTTTCTGTGAATGAGGAACCTTCCTTTCAATGCTGGTTGGATCTGTCGTATAATTTTTTGTCTCTGTAATGAAACGGTTGTTTCCAGACAGATCAGTTCCGATACCAAAAGGGTCACCAGTACATACCTACACTCTCAACCTGACATTTCTTTCGACTCGTGACTTCTTAACTACGAAAACTTGACACCACAACCTCTTCTGAGAACTCTCAGGGAACCTGAAGTTCCTCTAGGTTGGTCAGGTAGGATTTCCTCTAGTCAGGACCCACAAGTAACCTTCCTGACTACAACTTCGACTTTGAGGTTATGAAACCGGTGGACTACGCTTCTCGACTGAGTAAACTTTTCTGGGACTACGACCCTTTTTAACTCCCGTCCTCCTCTTCCCCTGCTGTCTCCTACTCTACCAACCTACCGTAGTTACTGAGTTACCTACACCCAAACCCACTTGAGACCCTCAACCACTACCTGTCCCTCCGGACCACACGACGTCAAGCACCCCAACGTTTCTCAGTCTATACTGAGTCGCTGACTTGACTATGACTATAGTATTCGTAAAGGAAACTTGATAAAAAGACCATCCAGAATAAAATCACACACACAAACAACAAGACTAAAGGACGTCGTCCTCTGTTCAGAGGGACCTCTCCGGACCCTGGTCTCAGGAGGTGACCTCGTCCAGAGACCTGAATCAACAGTAAAGGATCTATTCCCAGTCAACACCGCCTCGGTGTTTACCGTAGGACCGCATGTCGACTTCTTCAGTTCGGTATGATGTGTGCTCTGGTCTTTTATCTGAAATTAAAGTGTACATGTTTACAACGGAATTTAAGTGTCGTCAATTCTTTTGTTACAATGTTTGAAGTCGAAGGTCCCTTTTCCTCTTCTGCTTGTAAGCCGTCAACCTCCGACGACACGTGTAGTCGGGTCCTTAGGCTGAAAGACAGAGAACCCGGGGTCCGAGAGGAGGAACACATCTTATGAGACGTCCCTCCGTACGTCGTGGAACGGGTGCGCGAACGGTCAGACGTCCTGCCTCTTCCCGTCTGTCTTCTCCCGTCTGCGGGCGGGCACTCCGTGTGCATGAGACTGACTCTCTTCGCAGGGACGGTTGGTCGGTAAGGTTTCGGTGTGTGTAAGGTAGCCGGAATGTCCTGAAATTGAGTTGTATTTTTGGGGTCCCTCAAGGACCACCAGGTCTCCGACTCTGAGACGTGAGGGTTACGTCCCCCGAGCTCAAGCTAGGGACCTGTCCCTTGATATCTAGGGTGTACGGTGGTGATTTCTAGGACGTACGACGTTGATTCTGGTCTACGACGGTTTTTTTTGTGGTTTGGAGGTTTGGGGTTGTGGTGTCATCAATTGGAAGACCCTTTCGGAGATAAGACTCTTTCCCCTCTTTCTTCTTCCGTCGGGGGTTCGTCGTTCGTCTTTCCTTGTTTTCGCCGGAGCCAGGAATCGACGACGGTGACCTTCGTCGTCTTGTCAGTCGGGGCAGTCTTGGACCGATGTCGGTGACGCGACGTCTCTCTTCCGTACCCCTCTGGTGCCCCTTAGGTCTTAGACAGACTACTTCCTTGTCTACCACGACCCTTGGGAAAAATTGTTCGTCACAGATTAGACGGACGGTGGTTTCCTCTGGACGAGTCTATCCTGATTTCAGTTATGGACTTATCTCAGAAACTACAATGACGGTACGTCTCTACGATTTTCGTATGCAACGACCCTAGTTCCGTACAGTGCTCCAGTCTGTTGCGGTATCTAAAGGATTAATCGGGGGACGTGTCGTCTGTCTTCCCCCGAAACTGTTTTTTTAGGGTTGATATATTTTTAGGAAGAAGTACGTTGACAAAAACCCAGTGTACTTAGTAAAGTTCTTGTAATACTTGGCTGATGTTCAAAGGAGAGGTTCGGAAGGTACCAGAGTGTGGTCGAAATCAAGTGAACACGATGACCAAGGTAAGGACTGTTACAGTCCCTCTTTCTGTGGGTCCGGGACCGCGGTGGGGTCAGGAGGATCAGTAGCCACCTGAGAGGGGTCCCGACACACCGAAAAGAGGACTGGGGCTGATATTGTTCCCTACTCTGGGGGTATAGTGCTTTTGAGTATACTTCTCTTCTCGAATCAGATTTCTGGTCCTTCCCTAACTCAGATACTTTACGCTTTAGTCCTAATTCCAGGTTTCACTGAAACCTTTCTAAAGATAGCGTTGTAATTCTTTTCCTTTTTTACAGGTTCATCCCCTGTGACTTCCCCTTTGACTAATAAGTATCCTTACTTCTGTCCCTCTCTTGTCCTTTACTCTGTTTATCCGGTGGTCCCGAACGCTCTAGACCTGGACCTAAACGTCCTCTCCAATGTCACCGGCCCCGCCGTCTGTGTGTTGGTCGACTCACAGATTCGAAATAGTCCTCACCTCCCCTACCCTCACGGTTGGTCAGTCAAGTCCTCGTCGACCTTTCGCGGGCTCACGACGACGGTCCGGACCCCTGTGGCTCCCCTCGTTGGGTGGGTCTCCGGCACCCCCCGAAAGGGGTAGGGAGAAGTAGAGGTAAATGTGCGAAGGTCCGGGTGTGCCTTACCCCTCTGGTGGTAGGACATAGGCGTCGAGGTGGAAACGGGTGAGAGGAATTGTCCGTCCTTCGTCAGTCGGTCCTAAAGTCAAGAGAGTAGGTTAGTGGCTTCGGACCCTAAACCGTCAATGTTCACTGAGAATTGTAATAGTCAGGTTGTAAGAAAAAGTCTTTGCACCGTGACCCCAGTCTCTTCCTCTCCTATTCCTTAAGAATACCCGGTCAGCGATCGAGGACCAGGGTTCGGGGGTGGGTTATGGTAGAGTCAATCGAGTCGCTGTAGACGGAATATGGTCGACGGGAGGTTAGGGGTTTTGACGCCACTTCTCCCCTTTTACCCCTCTTACAGGGCACACTGGTTCCCCCGTCCTCCGTCGTTCGCGGGGGTCGGTCCATGGTCGCGGGTGAAGTCTTGGTTTGCGTGGAGGTCGTAGAGCTTCTACGAGAGACCCAGGTCCGACGGGAAAGGGTGGAAGGAGTGCGTGCAGTGCTGAGGGAACGACCAGTGCCTGTGGTCGTTTGACCGGTTCCTCGTCCGGAGGAGGACTTCTCATCGCAGGTGGTGCACGGCTATCGGTTAGACGTTCTACTCCCGTCGTCACGCGTGCGCACCCGTTGCGCGTGGGGCTCCCGGAGCGTCTCCACTACGGGTGTGTGGGTAAGCCCGGATCACAATCTAAGACAAGTATGCCTCTTGTCGACTCGTGACAAACGATACGACAACTTTCCGACACATTTGACATTGTCTTCGTACCTTACCTTTATGTACCACCCCCCCTACCACCAGTCTTAGTTCTAAGTCTCTGGAAGGTTCAGTCCCCGATAGGTCCCCAGAGGTCGTCTCCAGGGGACTACAAAGCGACTACTGTCTCTACTTACGTCTCCCGGGTACGACTACCTGCGCGAGTTTTTACTCAGTTCCCGTCCACCGAGACCAGCAGGGTTGTGAAGTGTTTCGGGTCCGAGTACATCGCTAGGACCACCTTAATTTGGACCGGACAGTCGGACTAGACATAGGTCACTTAGGGCTCACCTTAGTACTGTCAGAGTCAGTCTTGTCCGGAGAGGCGTGTCAGAACCCGCCACGGTCAGTGCGGACTCGCAGTCGATCGGCGAGGCGAGGTGTCCGGAGCCGCGCGGTGCGAACTACATAAATCTGTGGGTCCGGGACGAGGTCGGGAGCAAAGTGTCTACACGAGTAATCCCGGGTGTCTCCCCTGTCACAGACGGAAAGTTGGTGGAAAAATGATAAGTTCGTCGGGTCTGTGGTCTCGACTTTCTTCATTTCCTTTATACGTAAGTTCCATAAAACCACTTTACGGACCATCTGTCTTCCTCGAGACGGTTGAGACCGATGACTATGATACTTGGGTGAGTACACGAGGACTCTGGTCTCGGTGTAGAAGGTCAATTTTTCTCTTTCGACAAATACCATCACCAGAGATTATATTGTTTTAATCACCTAAATCCAATTTCCATGAAGACATACCCAACATTTGGTATTGAAGAGTTGGATGATCCATTGGAATTGCCCGGTGCCAACCTCCTCTAACTGTCCCTTCTGTGTCGGTACTCCATATTCGAGTATGAAACGTGTCCCACTGCTACGTCCCCCGTAAGAGGTGCGAGTCGACCTACGTCAGCATCCCCAGTAGCCTGTCAAGTTACAGGAAGCTGGGAAGAAGCAGAAGGTCTTGTGCTTGAGAACCATAGGATCTTCGTCTTAATTTTAAGGGTCAATGACTTTCCTTCGTACCACTGAAGAAAAAGAACTCAACCTTAGGGGCACGGAGTCTTCTACTTCAGTGTGACACGGACTCAAACGGGAGTGGGGACGGTTTTCCCACGTCACTCCTTTCGTCCAGAAAATTTTTCACTACGACCCGTCTCCGTTCACCTCTCCCCGATCTCCGCCCCCTCTAGCTCTCCGTGTTTGATTTATGACACTTACTCTATTCATTCGAAGTGCCTATGTAACATGTCGTGTCTCTTATATCAGTTACAAAATCTCTTTGACATTTACCTCATATTATATATTTTTATGATTTAGTGATATAATATGTGGCCTTCGATGTACTTAATATGGAGTTGGTTGTTGTTTTTTAAATTTTTACTTTAAATTTTGTTATGAACCAGTTGTCTCTAGGTTTTTTCTCGGGACTAGGGATGGAAGAGTGGTTTGTGTTTTTAGGTATGATTTGCCTACATTTTCCACTTTGTTATTTCGAAAATTGATTCTTGTAGAAGTGCTGGAAGCTCATCTGTTTCTAATAATTTATCCTGTGTCTCATGAGCAACATTTCCTTTGTTTTGATCGGAAGTTAATATTGACTTGTGTGTGTGTGTGTAGAACCTCTGTGCCGTCCAGACCAGCGTCTGTAGTGTTATTTCGTTCAGGGTACTTTTGAGCCGGTGAGGGGTCACGTATACGTCGGTTCAAATATGACGTCACGTCAGACGCTCGAGCCGCGTTCGTGATATGCACCTTTTACTTCTTTCTTTTGTCACGTGTATGGAATTAAAATTTTCTGAGAATTTTTTTTTGTTCGACCTCCTATGAAAATTGACCTCCTATTGACGAAATGTTATGACACAACCAAAGACGGCACATGGTTGTACTTAGTCGGTATCCATACGCATACAGGGGCGGGAGAACTTGGAGGGAGGGTGGAGGGTGGGGTAGGGTGGGGGAGCCAACAGTGTCTCGTGGCCTAAACTCGAGCGACACTTTTTGTGTAATTTTTTACAATTTGTAGTACACTTGGAAGAACGTTATCATTGTAGTTTTTAATGACTAGTGTCCAGTGACTCTGTTTATACATGTATTCCTTCTTCAGACTTATGACGTTGTCTGCACTCCACTCTGCTACGGCAACCCTTTTGCCGCGACTGCCTGGACGACCGACGTCGTGCCGGTGTCTGGAAGTGAGACGTCTCTTCCGGCGTGGTCGATTCGTGTTAGGTCCCCACGCGTCACTCTGTTCCTCCCGGAGACGCACACGTGCTACATTGTGTCTGCTATTCGAAGACAAACAGTTTTCCGTAATAGACCTTTGATTTTCTAGTAGGTCTTACCTCTTTTGTTTAATAAAGAGACACACTCACACACACATATTTGACTGTGTAATGTGTTTCTTAAGGATGCCTTGTCTTTTCTGTCTGCTGAGTTGTCTTTACCCGCTTTCTGAAGTTGTCCTTGGAGTTTTTTCTCGGATAAGTGTATCGGCTATCTGTGAGTCTTTCCACGCGTTGACTTTTATAAGTAGTCCTTTCACGTTTTATTTTGATGTTACACTATGGTTCTGTGTGGATGGTCTTACCGATTATAATTTTTCTGGTTTTTTTCCCCGCCCCCCCGACCGTTTCTGCGTCTCGTCGAGTCTGAGATGTGTTTCGATCCTCATAGTGAACCATTTTCGTTAGACCTTTTGGCAAAGTGTCATAGACGATGGTGATAAACGTCCTCGAGTTTTGACCGTTGATGAGTCTACGAGCAGTCGTCTTCTTACCTATGTAGTCACACCGTATAAGCGGCTGTCACCTGGTCGTGTGTCGTTTTGTCTCCCGGCACTGGTGTTCGGTGTTGTGTCTTCGGAGTTTCGTATTACGAGCCACTGGCTCCGTCTGTAGTCGCTCTTTTGTGGCGCCCTAAGGCACACCTGGTGCGTGTTTCGCGGGATAACGAAATCCCGACACCAATAGGAGCCCCCCACGTCACTGACGTACCCCCATGTCCCACCCTCCCGAAGACCCCCGCCCGCGACAAGAACAAAGAACTCGACCCACGATCTTTGTGTCACCGCGGTATTTCGGCCGAGTAAGGACACACCCCACCCCGGTCCTTCCTTCTCCGCCAGGTGGGTCGAGGCCAAGGCCTTCGTCGCGGTCACGAAAAGGGACACGGAGACGGTTCTCGGGGGAGACTAAGTCAGGACGACGGACAGGGATGTGTGCGGCTCCAGGTCTCGTCTCCCCAAAGTCGGGCTCTTGCACGGCGATCCCAGGACGGGGCTCCTCAGGACGATACCAGACGGGGCGCACTTCAGAGGCACGGTCCCCGGGGGTCCCACCTTCATGATTCATTATCGTCCACTTGTCAAACTTAAGACTATCCCGTTCTTTATCCGTGCGTGTGTGTGTGTGTGTGTGGGGAAGGGTAGTGTGTGCGTGTTTCGTGCGTATGTGTGAGTGTGTGTGGGGAAGGGTAGAGTGTGTGTGTGTGTGTGTGAGTGTGTGTGTGAGTGTGTATGGGGAAGGGTAGAGTGTGTGTGTGGGGAAGGGTAGTGTGTGTATCGTGTGTATGTGTGAGTGTGTATGGGGAAGGGTAGAGTGTGTGTGTGGGGAAGGGTAGTGTGTGCGTGTTTCGTGCGTATGTGTGAGTGTGTGTGGGGAAGGGTAGTGTGTGCGTGTGTGTGTGTGTGTGTGGGGAAGGGTAGAGTGTGTGTGTGGGGAAGGGTAGTGTGTGTTTCGTGTGTATGTGTGAGTGTGTATGGGGAAGGGTAGAGTGTGTGTGTGTGTGTGTGGGGAAGGGTAGTGTATGTGTGATTCGTGCGTATGTGTGAGTGTGTATGGGGAAGGGTAGAGAATGTGTGTGTGGGGAAGGGTAGTGTGTGTTTCGTGTGTATGTGTGAGTGTGTATGGGGAAGGGTAGAGTGTGTGTGTGTGTGTGTGGGGAAGGGTAGTGTATGTGTGATTCGTGCGTATGTGTGAGTGTGTATGGGGAAGGGTAGAGAGTGTGTGTGTGTGTGTGTGTGTGAGTGTGTGTGAGAGTGTGTATGGGGAAGGGTAGAGTGTGTGTGTGGGGAAGGGTAGTGTGTGTATCGTGTGTATGTGTGAGTGTGTATGGGGAAGGGTAGAGTGTGTGTGTGTGTGGGGAAGGGTAGTGTATGTGTGATTCGTGCGTATCTGTGAGTGTGTATGGGGAAGGGTAGAGAATGTGTGTGTATGTGTGTATGTGTGAGTGTGTATGGGGAAGGGTAGAGTGTGTGTGTGTGTGTGTGGGGAAGGGTAGTGTATGTGTGATTCGTGCGTATGTGTGAGTGTGTATGGGGAAGGGTAGAGAATGTGTGTATGTGTGTGGGGAAGGGTAGTGTATGTGTGATTCGTGCGTATGTGTGAGTGTGTATGGGGAAGGGTAGAGAATGTGTGTGTATGTGTGTGGGGAAGGGTAGTGTATGTGTGATTCGTGCGTATGTGTGTGTATGGGGAAGGGTAGAGAATGTGTGTGTATGTGTGTGGGGAAGGGTAGTGTATGTTTCGTGCGTATGTGTGAGTGTGTATGGGGAAGGGTAGAGAATGTGTGTGTATGTGTGTGGGGAAGGGTAGTGTATGTTTCGTGCGTATGTGTGAGTGTGTATGGGGAAGGGTAGAGAATGTGTGTGTGGGGAAGGGTAGTGTGTGTTTCGTGTGTATGTGTGAGTGTGTATGGGGAAGGGTAGAGTGTGTGTGTGTGGGGAAGGGTAGTGTATGTGTGATTCGTGCGTATGTGTGAGTGTGTATGGGGAAGGGTAGAGAGTGTGTGTGTGGAGAAGGGTAGTGTGTGTTTCGTGTGTATGTGTGAGTGTGTATGGGGAAGGGTAGAGTGTGTGTGTGTGTGTGGGGAAGGGTAGTGTGTGTTTCGTGCGTATGTGTGAGTGTGTATGGGGAAGGGTAGAGAGAGAGTGTGTGTGTGTGTGGGGAAGGGTAGTGTGTGCGTGTTTCGTGCGTATGTATGAGTGTGTATGGGGAAGGGTAGTGTGTGTTTCGTGTGTATGTGTGGTGTGTATGGGGAAGGGTAGAGTGTGTGTGTGGGGAAGGGTAGAGAGAGAGTGTGTGTGTGTGTGGGGGGAAGGGTAGTGTATGTGTGATTCGTGCGTATGTGTGAGTGTGTATGGGGAAGGGTAGAGAATGTGTGTGTGTGGGGAAGGCTAGTGTGTGTGGGGAAGGGTAGTGTGTGTTTCGTGCGTATGTGTGGTGTGTATGGGGAAGGGGAGAGAGAGTGTGTGTGTGTGTGTGTGAGGCTGGGGAAGGGTTAGGAGACCGGTATTACGCCAAGTAGTCTTCCCGATCTCCTACAAGAGCTCTCTTACCGGCGGTGGGAAGATCGTCCGGGACTGATATCTCAGGAGAGGTGTGTGGTCCCCGTGGCTCACGGAACGTCTCAGGCGTGGGGGACGACGGACGTACCGACGACACGAGACCCTTACCCTGAACTTTCGATACGGGTGCTGTCGACAGGAGGGGTCGGACTCGTCGACCCAAATGGTAAGACTACATGTCAAACGGGTTGTGAAGGGGATGTCGGGTTGTCGGAGTAGACCAAGAGGAGAGGGAAAGACGGAACCACGGGTACCGTTGATCGACCGTTCTGTCCCTCACTAAAGACTCCGAACTCCATGTTGTCTACCGTTGAAGGAAAGAAGGGGTTGGGTTCCGGTCCGACGACGCCTATCGTAGACCCTGCGCTCCGGAGTGTCACCGGTGTTCCCGGTCCGGACGGGAGCCGATCACAGTCGGTCCTCAGATTTCCGGGTCGTTCCCCTTCCCCGAGATGTGGAAAGTAGAGTTGTCTCGAAGCTAGGACGTTGCAGACTGGATGTAAATAAGTTGAAACAAAAACAAACAACATAAAATTTCACACATTCACCAGATTTAAGGTGGTGTCCTTTTGAGACTTTAGTGAAAAAATTAGTGGGTATTACACTCGTGAACCTTTATTGGCATTGCAGGTAAACCCCCATAAATACAAACAGTAGTAACGACATGTCAACGATTCAGTACAGACTGAGAAACCCTGGGGCACCTAACATCGGGTAGTCCGAGGAGATAGGTACCCTAAAGAACCCGTTCTTGTGACCTCACGTAACGGTAAAGGAAGAGGTCCTCCAGAAGGGTTGGGTCCCTAGCTTGGGTGTAGGGGGCTCAACCGCCCACCCAAGAACTGGGGACTCGGTGCTCCCTCCGGGTCTCTCGTCTCATGTTTCGTTCGTTTCGGGACCGGGGACACCTCGAAATAGATCACTCTCATAGACCTGCCAACCGACCCGGCGACCAAAGCTGAGTAAGACGACAAGACACCAAAAGCTTGTAAAAAGATGTACCACGTACAAATGAATACTTTTATTATTAGGTTTTATATTTATGTCTTTATATAGATCAAAATTGAATACTTTAGACAAAAGACTTCGAATTTTAATTTATGGTAGTGACAGCTACCCCTTCGGGGAACAATAGGAGAGGCTGCTCGAAGTCAGCATTGCGGGAGGCGCCAGGTGACGTTCACGGGGAGTCCCAGAGGTGTCCGGGGCCGCGACAGACGTCGTTCCGAATGGAACACAACTTCTCGCGTCGGAAGTGTCGATACCTCTACCGTAGCTTGTTTAAGGGTGGTGTAAGGTCGTCGATTCCCTCTGTCCCTCACTCCGCCCCTCTTCGTCACTCGTGGTAAAGAGTGGAATTCATAATGGGGTTACTTTCGTGCGACCAAGGATTTTTTATGCCTGGTTCACAAATATGTCTGGTCCTTCGGCCCGACGAGCCGGCCGAGAGGCGACGCGTGTCCGAGGAGTGGGATTGACGTTCACGACGGACGACGGGGTCGACACCCTGGTGGCGAGTCTCCGGGGTCTGACACACCTCGTCGATCGACGAGTCCGTCAGCCCGGATGCGATTCCCTTTTTGACGAGTGACCGCAAAACGGGGTCGATTGAGAGTCTTCGTGAGCCGTTCGTAAGGCCAGTGGAGACGAACGTATATGGGTCGGAGGTCTGTCCATGTGTTGACGCCGGTGACTACGACGGCGGCGGTGGTCCTAGTGCGACTGCTGGCGTCAGTGATGACGAGCATTACTGGCTACGTTTAGACTACGAGTTTGTGGAGAGTGAGGTACCAGAGCCAATTCGTATCGTTGTTGATTCCAGAAAGCGTGTAAAAGTGGGCACTCGTTTTCACAATTGACATGAGCTCACGAGGACAGGTCCCTCCCAACCTCGGGTAGTAATTCACCTCCCGTTGTGTGGGAAGAAGGAGTGAGAGTTCTTCGGAACCGGACTCCAATACCTTATTTCGGTTACCCTTCTCTCCTCTCCTTCAGTGCACCTCTTTCTTTTCGGCACATAAAGGCACACACAAATAAATCTCAGACAGAGGAGATGTAGAGTTGATGACTAAGGACTCCGACCTGCGACAGCCGAGACAAATAAGGAAAGAGAAGTCTCGGGTCGTCTTCCCGACGACCCTTCCTCCTCGGACCGTTAATAAATACCTTCTGTCCGTCCGAGTTTCGGGCCCGGAAGGTTTGAGACTCTTAGTTGTCAGTGTGGACCGTACAGAGTACGTGACGCAGGTGTGGGTCATGTCTGAGATTAAGGGTGGAAATTCGAAAGACCCGTTCGGAGGTCATCTGAGGTTCGTAGAGAGGATGGTGGAGCATATTAATGACGAATAGTCTTATACTAGAGGGTCGGACACAATGGTCGACCGAACTATTGACGTCGTACAACCAGCTCGTCGGCCTGATCGAGGGGACGTGGGACCAAGTGCATGTCTGACGACGTACCGATCTGCGACCGCGACCTGTCCGACGAAGCTAAGGACAGAAACAACCCACTGACGACTGAAGGGGTCAGACCTGGGTGAAAAGGTCCGAAGTGTTTCCCACTTTCGGTGAGATAGAAGGTCTCCACAAGTTGTATACTCAGAAACATTTCAGGAGGTTTCACAGACCGTGTGTCCTCCGTAGTCGATTCACAAAATTTTTATATAGGATTAAACGAGAAAGTAGAAAGGAAACAAGAGGAGTGTCTGACAGGTCACACAGGTGTCGAAGAGGTAGAAGTGACGACTGTTGGGGAAACCTCTTCTTTAAGGCTACGTCCTCCGGACGCCCACTGGTCCTGGGTCACGTGGGACTCGACGAGGACAAGTGGCACATAGGGACGAGTACCCTCCTCGGATGCCAAGATTCCACTCTGTCACAGAGAAACTACAAGTGGTCAAAACGTTCTCCGCCGTGACTCCTGTTCGGACAGGTTTAGTTTTCACGTACTCCGGGGGAGCGACCCGGTCGGAGGATTGCTTGGTGTTCACACACCCCACCGTGGAGGGACCCGTCGACACTTCGTACTGAGAACCGTTACTGATATCCGATGGTCAAGGGCGGGAGGAGTCTTGGTCGTGGACATTTTGATGGACGAATCATCCTTAGTTTGAGGACGAATCACCCTTAGTTTGAGGTTTATGTCTGACCTCTACTTTTTTTCCTTTACTTGAACACTAAAGTAATAAAAATGGGGTTTCGTAGTCGTAAGTCTTGTCTGGGTTTGGACGACCTGTCAATTCGTGACGAGAAAACCGATCGAGACGGGGTAGATACTCGTTTGATTAAATTTTCAAAGGTCTTTCGGGACGGGACAAAGTGCGTCCCGGCTGTTAATCTGTCGGTCCGACAAGGGTCATTACTTCGACTGATAGTCAGGTGTTCTAGTCGGAATAGAAGTATGAGTACTTTCCTGAACAAACCAGGGACCGAAACGGGAGACGGGAGTTATACTTCACCTTCTACATCAGTGAGTGGAGTTCCAAGTGTTCTAATTTCCCTTTCTCTGGATCATTCTCGGATATGTACTCGTTCTTTGACCGTTTTATTTCGTGTCGACAGTCTCCTTAATGACGGTGCACGGGTTTTGGCCCGTCTGTTCACTGACCCTCCCTTCGTGGTCCTTCCTTTACCTCCCGATCTGGTCTTTCTGCGGACGTCCGTGTCTGAAACCTCTTCCTTTCTCCGTCCCGGAGCCCAGGAGTACCCTTTTGTTCCCCCAGTCCCATCCACCCGATGTCACAAAAGTTCCCTCCTACTCCACTCCAGTGCTCAACCGAGACCGCAATTTGTCGGGACCGAAACCTCGGGTCCTAGTGACGAGTACTCGACTCTAGGGGACCGTCTCAGGGAACTGAAGCGACACAGAGTCACGGAGTGAATATTTGCCCCTTCCGATCACGGGTGACCGTCTCGTAGACATTGCCGATGTGTCTTTACGTCCACTTACGAGTAGAAGGAGCAACGTTGAGACGGCTAGTCAAGACGACCATGGCAGACGTCTTATAGAGCAAACGAAGAAGGGTCTGTTGGAGACACCTATTAAAACCCACGATGGTACCATGTCGACAACCGTCTAAATGACAGTCCACCGTAGTAGGCACGGGATGACGTGCAGACAACATACATTCAATTTTTGGTAATACCCTCTGGTCACAAAGGGGTTCATCAGAGTGGGACCTTTGACTCTCATAGGTTGACTTCTGCCCTTTTCGAGTCCCTCCTTTCGTCCGGGTGCCCAAAGGGTGTCTGCACCCCGCACCGGCCGCGTCGCCGCACTCTGGATGGTCGTGCAGGTGCATCTCTTGGGTCGTCACGAGCGCCCCCGGTTACGTGTCCCTGAGCTCCAGCTACGACGAGAACAACAATTTATAGGCCATGTTCCACAATCGTTAGAGGCACGGTTCCAGTAGCGGAGGCGCTGGAAGTTTAAGTCCCCGTCGTGACCGGCTTGATGTGTCTTCCCGCTGTCCTTTCCCCACTCAGAACAGCGTACGTCTCGTCTCCCCGTCCGAAACAAGGCCCAAGGGACCCCCGCGACCCTCCTTTCGGGTACACCCTTCCGACGTGGACAGGGAGAAGGTCGCAGGTCTGTGTCCGGTACTCGGTCCGGTCCTGGCACGGACCGACACGACGACACACACCACCCTCACGGGTGACTGAAGAGTGTCTTCGGTAGAAATAGGTCTCTCTTCGTTCTTGTGACCACTTTACTTGGTGGCGGTCGTTATTACTTGAGAGTATAGAACTTGCAAATGATCTGAGAAGAGACCGTCCGGTTCCTTCCTCCTCCGGCTCTCTTACTCAGACCAGATGTCTCCCCACTGTCACATGTGTGGTTCGGATCTACTACTATGAGAGTTCTGTTTCGGCGTCACGTCCGTGTCATTGAAAGGACCTCAATAACTCCTACACGTGTATATGTGTGTATAGACTAAGTACAACTACATACGCCTTTGATTGTGTCATGACATTTCGTTAATAGGAGGTTAAGTTTGACAAAAATTTTTCTCTGTATATATTATCATACAGTCTCAAGACAGTATTTGAAATCTAATAGTACCATGATTTTCCGTCCTTTGATTCTTGACAAACAACTGAATTTATAGAGAAGTGAAACCAATAGCGAAGATGAAACAATAAAAAGTTCTCTTCACGAAAACGGAAGAATCGAAGGACTTAAAATACGGTTTGCTGGAGTTGTTTCTTCCTCGTTCGTAGTCGTACACACTGTGGGGGGTGGGGCGGGGTTCGTGATGAGTCACAAAATTATCCTTTAAAAAACTCCCAAAACGGAATTGTTTTTATTCGGGAACCATGTACACACCCCCATATATCTGTGGGGTCATTAATAAAATAACATTACTTAAATTCCGGGTCTTTCTGTTCTTTAGCCAACAAAGTCATCCAGAGATGTTTTGGTGTGTACCTTCGAGAGACCAGGGACAGGTAGACAGGTAGGCGAACAGGAGGGTCTTCCAAGGTCCGGGACCTGATCCGTGATCGCTGGATCTCTGTCACCCTGTCCACGTCTGGGTTCAGTCGTCAAGGTCCCTGCGTCGTCCCTCAGTGTACCTTTGTCCGTGTGTCTTTGCCAGTCCCTCCCAGCGTCCCCTACAGTCATCCAGAACTCCCAACCTCCCCCAGAGCTTGGACTTCTACTCTGTTCGACCGGACTGGTATCTGCCCGTCCCCCTAAGGTCGGGCTCGTTTTGGAGACACCTCCGGCTTCCGACACGGGTGGGGTAGACATACGACTTGGTTTGGACTGGAGGAGTGTCCAAAGTGACAGGGAAGACAGACCAGGTAAGATTATGTCTATATTCTACTTAGGACTTTGTTCTCACATCGCAACACATTATTGTAACGAGGAGAGTAGTATGTCAGAAGGGACTGGTGATGTTCGGTCCTCTTGAGGGGGTAAATTTTTAGGGATTCTCTTTGAAGTGGTGACGGTATCGTTGGAGTGGCAAGGAAGGGCCGGAGCCGGTCTGAACCCGTGGCTCGGTACTTTTCTTCGAGTAACTACCATTTAATTAGTTCAGTGATCCCTGGTTCAAGTAATAAAACGTCTCGGTCGTTTTCTGTTGGACAAAGATTACTTTTGGGATTCGGTAGTTATAATTCAGGATAGAAAATTCACAAATTTTCGCGTAGACATGTCTCGAGACCCACCTGTTTAGGACGTCTCCAGGAATACGGATTTTACAAATGGGAAGGGAGTAATGTCATCCGACTCAGGAGGACCCACACTGATTACTACCCTACCTAGGTAATTGAGAAGATGTCGGGTTTCCCTGCCAAATTCTTGAAGGGTTCGGTCAACCGATTTAATTAGATGGTTGTTTTGGTGTGGGGTGACAAAAAAAACTGTGACGAGACCAAATTTCACCTTTTAAAAGGGTAAAATTTACTAAAGAGGGGGGTCGGGAATTTTTTTTTTGTTTGTGTGTTTTTGTCCAATTGGGAAAGACGTATCGACGGTCGGTCTCTTTCCTCCTAAATCTTCGGGTACTCTGGTACCTTTCGAGGGCCCGGGAGGGGCTTACACAGTAAGTCGTACGAACCGAACGTCGGATCGTAGTCAGTCCACTCGCGAGAACCCGGGCAGAATACAGAATACAGAGTTCCATTACTTGCCCACGAGACCAGAATCCTGAATACTGATCTGGTGTTTACAACCTCAGTTACTTACGTCTGGTTCCCTGACGATTTATTTTTTCGAAGAGATAAATCATGGTTCAACTCTCTCTCTCTTTCTTACGTCCGACCATTGGAATCGGGGACAAGTGTCCGTAGTGACATATAAGAAGTCAGCTCCTTGTATGTGCCCCAAAATGCCGTATTTTGTTCACGAAAGATATTAATGTCAATGACTTTGACTAAGCCTAGGAAATATTTCATACTAGGTCGGGGAGAAGGTCCCGACGACCCTTTAGCGAATACCTCGACCTATTTGTCTTTTTAGGACCCTTCCGACGGTGAGGGTCAAGAGGTCGGAGGACTGAGTAGTGGAGGTGGGACGAGGAGGACGAACCGCATAGAGACGAGACTGACCTAATCCGACTCTAGTTCCGGTACAGATGGACCTCGTCCTGAACTCTGTGATCCGGGTAACAACAAGGGGAACGTTAACTAGAGCGGGCGTCTCGGCACTGCAGAATGTCGGTCCACCCGGTCCCCATTGAGGCCCGGAGTGGGAGATCCGGGGATCGGGGATCCGTCCAGGGTCGAGGGGACTGAGGAGACCCCCGTGTGACGAGTAAAGGTTCGGACGACTTCGCGGGGTTCCCATACCCTTGTCACCGTGAAAGACTCACAAAGTAGAATTCGGGAGCAAACTTCAAAGACCCTCTCAATGGAGCAGTCGAGACGTCTGAAAGTCTCGGGTCGCTCGGAGTTTACTGAAGACGTCCAATGGAGAGACGAAACGGGGGTGGGAGCTGGGAAGCCGGCTCTTGCCACGGGCGAAGTTCGTCGTACTTCATCCATTCCTTCTCTTTAGCTCACCGAGGTGGGTGGTTAAGTCCCGAACTTTGGTTAGGTCCAAGTCTCACTCACTTCTTTTGTTCACTAGTGTGAATTTTCGTCAATTCTAAGGCCTGCTCACTTTTCGCTCCCTGTGCGACTTTACAGGTACTTACTTCACACAAGAGGGGTTGACGGGGTCGATTTTGGGCTTCGAAGAACTCTGGTTTGTGTCAGGGATTTGGGTAGTTGGTCACCGGTTTCTCGGCCCTTCCCTGGACTGCCTGCCGGGGACCCCCATTGGTCTCACTGTGTCGCTCGAGTGCTTCGGAGTGGAAGACCGGAGTCTACCTTGGTAGAAAGGGTTTCAAAGTCGGAAGAACATTGTGTCGGATGAGAGTCCGATGTTGAGTGCTCGGTCTGTGTCTCCGTCCTCAATCTTCCAGGCTCGGGCGAGGGTCGATCTCCACGACGGTCGATAGAGACCTCGTCTCGAGTCTTTGGGGTAACAAAAGGAGGAGGTGCCCATGTCCCTAGTCCGAGTACAGAGTCCATGGGAAGGGAGTCCCGTAGTGGAGACTCTGGGTCCCTTTTAGTGACCCCACCCCTTCCACAGATGGGGTCCGAGGTATAAACTGAGGTTCGTCTACTTTTCTTCATCTTCGTTAATCTTCTTTTCGTTAATCAAAAGGCACTGGAGAGATGGTGACCCTTAACTTTATTAATTTTTATACTTCCAACGACCGTTCATCAATTCAGTTCGACCCGAGTCCGTCCGTCCTCCCCCAGGGTGGTGGGGGATCAACGAAAGGAGGGTGACCCATTGTGGAGAGAAAGTCGGACACCTACCCACACACGGAACTCGAGAGACCGTCTTCGGGGTGCGAACCCCGGGTCCACCCCAAACCCCGTCGTGGGACTTCGGACCCGTGTCGGTGTCCACGAGCCTTCGGTAAGAATAAGTGACGCAGTTTCACATCCCCCAAACAAATGTGTTGACACTCAACGAGAAACTTCTGCGTTTATTCGAAGACTATTTCCACCGTCGGTCTCCACGGACCACTGGAGAACAAACGTCCTTTTACCCCAAAATACTTAGAGTACCACTAAGACACTTCTTCCCACGGTGGAACTCTTTGTCTAAGTCCTCTTGAAGGGACTTTTCACCCCGAAGATCCGGACGACTCCAAGAGAACTCTGAATGTCTCCTCCTCTTTCTCTCGTCGGTGAGAGTCAGTCCTCTCTCCCCGAATGAAGATGTTCGGTCTAGACCCCTTCTCCGACGAGTTTCCGAGGCGGGCGGAATCTCGGTGGGAGAGGTCGGTCCTGATCTTTCCCGGTGCCCGTCACCCGGTTGGAGCTCGGTACAAGTCTGCGTCTCGGTGTCCCTTTGCACCGGGGACGTCGTTCGTACTCACGTCGTGAGAGGGACCGGACCGGTGTGACGGACGGAAACTAGACGGACTCTCCTTACTCCGTCCTCTATTGCTTCTCCTTCTTTCCTCTCGTCTACTGTCGGGGATTGTGCACCATAGACGAGAAGTCACTGATAAATGGCGTGACTTGTCCGTCTAGTTCCGTTCTCTCCGTAAAAAAGAAGGAGGTACTCGTTTCCTTTCCTATTCGACCTCCGGACTTGTTCCAGTGGTGGTACATGTCGTTGAATTTTCTACCCGACCAAGGTGACCTACTGGGCCTTACGACTCTCACCGACCCGTCTTGGCTCCCCTCTGACGAGGTCCCCTGGCCCTGATCCCCGTCGTTGCGTGACCCTGCTTTTGATCGGACTTTCTACTTGTCTGTGCAAGACCTTTGGCGCGTCCCGTAGGGCGGTTCCGACCGAAGACGTCCGACATACTTTATCCTTCTCGTTTCCGAGTGTCGACCTGGACTCGACCGTACTGATCGACACACTTGGGTCCTTTCAGTGAATGGGAGAGCCTTGGGGAACACAGTAGAGAATGGCCTCAAAACACTCCTGGTTACAGACACAAACCTTCACTTCCGACGTTCAGATGTTGAGCGGCACGTTCACACCCAGTCGTAGAAACGTCCTTTCCCGACTGTAGTGTCCGCCGACGATGGAAATCTTCCCGGACGAATGCTCCGACCGGGAACCGAGCGTAGACCCGTGAGCCGAGAATTCTCTCCTGGGTCAGTCGGCATTTGACCCGGCTCGGGCACGTCTATGGCATGCCACATACGGTCTACGGACGAAAGGAAGACCCTCAGGCGTCGAAGTGACACACATTTCGTCTGCCACGGACGCAGTGGTCAGTTTCAGAACCCACAACTCAGAGATTACCCAAAGGAGTCCGTTTTAATAGTGTGTGCCCAACGACACAAAGACATTGTTAGTATCGAGACTCATGTTGATGTACGAGGTGCGACTCAGGAGGCTCAGACAAGTCCTTGAGAGGCTGACACCCCCGCCAGAACGGGGAGGTGGTCACTTCATAGTTATAATGTATAGACGTGGGTCGTACTTGGTTCTCGCGGAGTAGGTAAAGTTCTTCCGAGCGACAGCGGGGACGACCGACCTTCCCCCTCAATGTCCGTCTTCTACTCTGCCGTCCGTCGGCCCACTTTTCGGGGTACGGAAGCTTCCCCTCCACCTCTCTTTCTTGTGAAACCTTTCGGGTACCTTACACATTCCTGACCCAGGAGCGAGATAAAAGTAATGGATTGAAGGAGTAGTAGTGGGGTCATAGTAGTAGAGGTAAGAAATCTAGCGCTCTAAGTCCGTCTCCCCGACCCATTGGTCGGGTTCCAGTGAGTCGACCGCCTCTTCTTCCGTCACTGCTCCGGCCGGCCGACCGACGACTCCCACGTCTCAGAAACGAGAAGGGACGCGGTTGCGTCGAACGGACCGACGGTGGGGGGTCGGACGCTCTACGAACCGACCAGGAGCTGGGGCGAGACGGCTCGCTCAGTACTTTTCAAAAGACGTTTCGATCTCGGCCTTCTGCCTACCCCGGAATATCGTGTCTACTCAGAACAGTCCATATTTACTAATAAAAAGTTTCGAGTCACTGTGGGTAGTAAAGGATACTGAGAACATTGATGGCGCACGACCTGCCGGACCGTCCGCGGAAGGAAAAAGTCTGCCCCTTTTGCTCCGGGCCGAACCGAATAGTCCTGTTTCCGTCCGGGATTCGGGTCCGGAGGAGGACGTAAAGGGTCCCGGACCGTGTCGTCTCTTGAGCCGTGTATGGACGACCGGTCTATTTCCTACTAATTTATGTTTTATTTTCACCCGAGTCGTCCTTTGGTCTCCAAGTAAGAGACTTAGACGATAGAAAATTTAGCGAAAAGAAATTTTGGTACACGTCTCATGACTGGTCAGTTGTTTCTTGAGGTTCATTGGAAGCAAACCAAAGAGGTCGAAGCCGCAGGGGTAAAGACGGAAGTGCGGGTGGTTCTACAGCCACACTGGGACACCTGTGTTCGTTCTTCCCCGGAGTGAGCCCCGACTGTCGGACGGTGGGTTGGTGCGGGAGCAGAGGGTCTGTGTGCGGAGAGCCCTGAGAGAATCCTAGTCACGACCCTGAACTTTTCCCCGGGAAATTCTTCCTCTCCGCAGGAAGTCTAGATGTGTCTGGGGGAGGGTCTCAACCGACACCCAGAGTACAAAGGGGACCTTGTTTTACCTGGGACTTTCGGGTCTCCCCGACCGAGGACTCTCGGCTGGGTAAGGAGTTGTAGTCATGTTTGGCACCCGGGTCGTGAGTGGTCGAACTGGGACCGTCTGGGTGACCACAACCTGTGGTGCAGCCAGAGGTGAAGCTGTGTAGCCATCAGCAGTGTCGGCGCCGGTAGGTGTGCCTCCAGAAGGACCCACGTTGTTGGTTGTAGGATTCCGACACCCGGATTTGGAGGTTCTCCGAGGAGTTGACTGAGGGAAGAAGGAGGGGATCTCTTTATGCACCATGTTGTCGAGGAAAATCCCTAAGCAGGTCTTTAGGACAGGACTCTCGACTATTGTAATGACAGAATGTATACTCCTTTACCTCTGAGTCTCTTCAATTTACTGAACACAAGTTCCAGGGTTCCGATCCCTCTCATTTCGAGCCGAAGGGTAGATCCAGACTTCACGTTTCAGGTTTGATATATGGTGGTAGGTCTTGTCCATGTGTGCTTTAGGCTTGTTCTCTGTATTATTTATTCTCGACAAAGAAAGGTTTAGACGTTAAGACTTCGGTGTTCTTTGTGCCTAACAGTCAATGTTCAAGTGGACAGAGTCGAACATCGGGAGGATGGGGGATTTGCGTTGGTCTAGATGAGACATTTGCCGACCTTTGTTAGTCGACCACAGAAGATTGTGTCCGTAAGAGATCCTGTCCCAGTCGTCAATCCGGGGGTCCGACGAGCCAGACATTCGACAGGGTGCCCTTGGGTCGGTACGGACAAGTGCGTCCCTAAGACGCCGGCGAGCGTGTGTGGGTGGCCGTCTTGACTCCCCGCCCGTGTCTCTGGTGTACTGGACGTCGGGGGTGTAGGGATGGTGGATCGGAAAGTGGCCTTTTCAGACGGCTGGGGACGACGTCTCCTGCCCGAAGTCCCACCAGATGCATGACGGACCGAAATAGGGGTCAATAAATGAAGGAGTTCATAAATGAGGATAGACATATTGAGTATCTACTGGTAAAATGCAACACCGAAGATCGTAAATAGAACAACGAGTTGCTCAAGGTCTAAAGTAGTGACCCTCAAGGGTTCCCAACCAATTGGGAGTCTAGAGAAATCTCGTGAAGAAATGAAGACTATTGTACTCCTCAAGGTCGGAGACCCCAAAAGGGACGGGGTTGGGGCCCTAGTCGGATAAAGGATTCTTCGGGACCAAGGGAAATACCCTCTTACCATGAATTTTTGGTTCTAGACCGACGATTCATCTAAGTGACGATGATCCCATAGTAACGAAGATCTAGAGTCATCTTGTGTCGGTCTTTTTTTGCACACACATGATTGGGTGCGTATATGTGTATGAAAATAAAGACACCTAATAGTCAGGTGTACACCTAATTTCCCGGTACACAAGTATGACTCTCAACCAAGGTTGGAAGGAGGCACGGAATAGACATTCAAGGGAGTCCCTCTTTGGACCGAGAGTAATAGATGTCACACAAACAATTCAGAGCCTTATGTGTATCAAAGTCTTAACAATGACGGTATGGGGATACTCTTTGTTCAAATGATTATGTCATAAACACGTCTGAAGAGAAACAGAAATCGGAATGTACAACAACAAGTCAGCGAGTCAACATAGGCTGCGAAACCCTGGGGTACCTGACGTCGTTCGGTCCGAAGGGACAGGAAGTGATAGAGGGATTCAAACGAGTTTGAGTGCAGGTAACTCAGTCACTACGGTAGGTTGGTCGAGTAGGAGACAACGGGAGAAGAGGAGGACGGAAGATAGAATGTATTGGGTGAGTTTTGTGGAAAAGGTCGACAGGAGGGACGCGGACAATGAGTGAACGTGGGGAAAGTCCAAGGTAATATTGACGACTACAAGGTAAAACTCAGGTGGTGTAGGACCGATGAAAATTGAGGATGACTGGAAACCCGGTCCACCGGATAGTGATCCCGAGATCCTCAATGGCGACGGTCCTCTCCACGAGTCTGTTTGCAGGGAGGGGGGAGTAGGGATCAAGTGCGAGGGGAGAAGGATGAAGGAGGGTGGGTGAGGCAGAGAAATCGAGGACCAGGTAGCAAGGACATAGAAGAAACGTGTTTACTTGGAAATGTACTCATAAAAATTATAGGAAAAGAAAGAATATGTTTTCTATCGTATGATGCCTATGAGAAAATGTGAAACGAAGAAAAATTTGTGATTACGGACACGTCCTTTGGTGATGTGTAGTCGAGTATGTCTGACAAGAGTAAGGAACATTTGAAAAAAGGACTTTCGAGGAAGAAAGTCTTTTTCTTAGTAGTGGAGTAATCTAAGAGTTTCTGCCGTTACGAGGAGTTTTACAATTTTTTTTTGTTCGTGTTTTCTTTGGTTTTTGTTCGTTTTTTTTTTTTAGGTTTTGTTTTTTCGTTTGGTGACAACATTTCATACATTGATAGCCTTTGAATAGAAACTTGACGAACTGATTGACGTATAGACTGAAAAAAATAAAACTCTTCAATTTTATTTCCTTTTGTGACGGACGAGAACGGTGTGTCATGGTTGATGATGGTAGACAGCAAAAACAAAGTCGAGAAAGTTGAGGATAATTTCCTCTCTTTTATTTGTTAGGATTTAGTCCGACTTCAGGGAAACGTCGGGACGGCGAGGGTCGGCAGGAGAGGAACCTCCGTTGGGGATGGACCTGAGACCCCTCTCCCCAAGAAATTTTCGTTGTCTTAAAGTACAGATCCTCTTACTCAGAGGACTTGAGACATCTCTCTAGAGAGAAGTGACCTCCTAGGTTTCGATACATTGACACAGAGAAATGTTGGGGTGGATGGGGTAGGTGGGGGTAGGTGTACTTCTGAAGGATCCAGGTAGAGACGAACGAGGTAGGGATTCCATACGTACACACACACGATTCAGAGAAGTCAGCACAGGCTGAGAAACTCTGGGATACCTGGTGTCGAGTGTTCCGTTCTTAAGAGGTCCGTTCTTATGACCTCACCCAACGGTACGGGAGGGGGTCCCCTAGCAGGGCTGGGTCTCTGACTTCGTCGTAGAGTAAAGAATGCACAGGACGTAACGTCCGTCCAAGAAATGGTGATCCCGGTGGACCCTTCGGGTAGGGGTTCCATGTAGGACTACCTTTCATTTTTAGACCGAGTCTTCGTAAATGGAACTCAGAAGCCACCCAATGTTCACACTACGTGTGAACACTCGTAGTGGTCCTCGGACTCAGTGCCTGAGGTCCGGACCAGGACGGACTGAGCGACGAGCTGGAGTTTCCACGAAGAGATTAAGGTACCTACATGTGTACTTTTCTTGGTGGTGACAAACGTTCTTGATTTTATCGTCGCTGACACATTACACATAAATGACAGATGGTCCGAAGAGGCCACCGAGTCACCATTTCTTAGACGGCCGTTGCGTCCTCTATACGTCCTCTGCACTCAAGCTGAGGACCTAATCCTTCTAGGGGACTTCATTCTTTACCGTTGGGTGAGGCCATAAGAACGGACCTTTTAGGTACCTGTCTCCTCGGACCGTCCGATGTCAAGTACCCCATCTTTTCTTAGTCTGGGTTGACTCTCTGATTTGTTCCTTTTTCGATGATAGATGGTCTATTGCACAATCCTTCAAGTATGTGTAGTTATACAGCTTAGGAGTGGTATTGGGTATTGCATTCTAAAAAGTAAGGTCAGATGTTTGCTCCTAGTCCAACTCTCTACGATTTACCGGGTTCCAGTCTCGGTCAGTTATCGTGAACTTAAGGTTCGGTCTCGAGAATTGGGGTGAAGGCGTCAGAGGACACAAGATTTCCCAGAGTAACACGTCCAGTCCGTCGTGTCCGGAGGACGCTCCTGCTCGACCGACCACCGGCGAACCGGGATCACTCCTACGATTGCTGATACTCTCGTCGCCCCGGTGTTCCGATGTCCCGAAGGTCGATACGAAATCTAATGGTGGGCGAGACCTTTCTAGATTAGTCTTGGGAATCTTCACTCTGCCCTACAGTCTTTTGACCCGGTGGTCCCGAAGAGAAAGGTAGGGAATTTGGTGAGAGACTCGGGAGAAGAGAGTCGACCCTTCCGAACCCACTGTGCATTCTCTATTTGATCGTTCGATGTTTAAAGGGAAAGGTCCCTACGTATAAAAACAACAAAAGGTAGTTTTGTTCGTGTATTTTCCTCTTTTTGTTTGTTTTAGGGGCTTAGTGACGTGTGTCCTGAAAAAGTTTTAGGTGAAAAAGAGTATCTTCTGAGATCCTTAGTGGGTTTGGACCTCTAAACCGGACCGAGTCTCGAACTGTGGGATGTGTTAAAAAATAGGTGGACGTCATGAGTTTACTTCCTTAGTTAGGTACACACTTGTGAATTTGTGACCGACGGAACTTCACTTTCGAGGTAGATTTTTTAGTTATCCCCTTTTTTTTTAGTTATCTCCACAGATGTCCACTGACTGGTGTGGTCCCTCGCCTCCTCGGAACAGGAGTCCCCTGTCCCCTGACTCGTGGAAAGGTCCATTTCCGGAAGACGGCCCTCGGTCGCACTCCTTAAGGTGGGCACTGTTCCAGTACGCCGTTCTCGAGACTACCGTTCCGATTAGTCTGGGGTCCAAAAGGGGGACCTTAAAGGACTCGTAGGTGGGGAGGTTTTTATTCTTAGACGGACGAAAAGGTGAGAAGACTATAAGAGACCTTTTTCAGTTGAGTCCCGAAATCAGAAGACGTAAACTTTCCCCACAAAGTCAATTTTGGGGAGACTAACGAGAGATCGAACGGATTGTCCAAGGGGCCTGGAGAATTGTCGAACACTTAACGAATGTCGGGGGGTTGGCGCTCTCCGTGTTTCGAACTTTCGTAGAATTTCTATGTCTCGGAAAAGATTTCTCAATTTTTAATATAACCACTGCCCAAAAGTGACAGCTGAGTTACTGACGACGGTCCGGAGGTATAAGAAATAGAAAATCCGTGGACCTTCCTACAATGAGTTACATTCGTCCTACATCTTTTTCTATGTATCATCAAAACTACAATCGTTGTGATCTGAAAACTCAATTAACGAAGAGAAAACGACATTTAGTGACATGAGGGAGATGAACAATATTCAACGACATAGAAACGACACATTCTTGCATTGAAATCACGAAAGACTCTCCCCGTGATCTGGAACCCTTCTAGTTGTGTTTATTCAGAAGACCAACTGTTTGGGAATAGTCTTTTTTCCGACATTTTACAATTAACCGGGAAAACCGACCTTCTACTACATTTAATGAATTCTGAACACATATGTTAATCCATACGTCTCTCTTTTCGGACCAAAACTATTCTCAGACCTGACGATTGCGACGTATTGAAACACAATGGGTAACTAGAGGTACAAAATAGTTTTCATATTTTCCGGAAGACTTGTTGTCTCCTGTCTCGATCAACGACGTGACCAAAGGGGGCACAGAGAGAGAGAGAAAAGAGAGGAGAAGTGATTAAAGTCCGACTTAAGGGTAGACCCCGCGCCTCCGAGCGGTTCAGATGAATGAACGGGACCGACAATTCTGGGCGCGCTTTCCCTCGGATGCCACTCCGTGGGAATCTATAAGTTCGCTCGCGGTCACCGGGTTGCATCTACCACGTTTAAGGAACATACCTTAACATAACCAGAAGGTGCATTAGGTTCAATAAGTCGGGAGAAGGAGGTGAATTAAAAGGATGATGTGATAACAAAGAATTAGATTAGAATATAGTTCGTTATTTATTCAAAAAGAGTGCGGTTGCGGCAGGTGGGAAGCTTAAGGGACCTAGGTGGCCCCGACCTGGGACCGTCGGAAGACTTACGATCCTACCCAGGACCACTGAGTTCAACAAGTGAAACACTAACGTTGTTGGGACGACCAACCCACACTGTGACTTAGTGGAAGTTGGACATAAATTTTGAGGTGACACGTGTGGTCGAAACCCTGGAACTCGTCCAATTAAGGACTTGTAGAGACTCAGACAGAGGAACACGTCTTCTCCCTTATTGGGACTTGCACGTTTCAATCTCCTCTGAGAGGGCGTGTCCCGTCGAGTATCCTCAGGGACGAGTACTAAAGGAAGCCGAAGACCGATGTACATAATTGGGTGACTGAGGAATCTTTGTCGGGTCTCTCTCCAATGGTTACTCCTGCGGTTCCGCGGTCCAAATTGAGGACAAACTGTGTCCTGTCTACTGGGTCGGGTCTCAACGATAGGGAGTGTGGGTCCATTGGGTCAGGATGAAGGATTATCGTCGACCGTCAGCCGAGAACATTAGGTTGTGTACTTCACCAGGAGACTCCACTACAATTGGGGAGTGATGGAACGTCTCTATGGTGAAACGGTCGTTTCTGGGCAGATCAGTTTCGATTCCAAAAAGGTCATCAGTACATACCTACACTCTCGACTTGGTATTTCTTCCGACTCGTGGCTTCTTGACTAGGAAAGGTTAGTACGACCTCCTCTGAGAACCTCCCAGGGAACCTCACGTTCCTCTAGCTTGGTCAATTGGGACTTCCTTTAGTTGGGACTTATAAGTAAACTTTCTGACTACGATTTCGAGGTCATGAGACCGGTGGACTACACTTCTCGGCTGAGTGACCTTTTCGGGCTACGACCCTTTCTAACTCCCGTCCTCCTCTTCCCCGGCTGTCTGCTACTCTACCAACCTACCGTAGTGACTCAGCTACTTGTACTTGAACCCGTCTGAGGCCCTCTACCACTTCCTGTCCCTTCGGACCGTACGACGTCAGGTACCCCCAGTGTTTCTCAGCCGACACTGACTCGCTGACTTGGTGTCTCGCGTCTCGAGTGACCTCCTCTTGCCTCTGGTCGACCGGAGGGATGATCCTTCGGTGGGGTGAAATCTTCCTCGACCGGAGACGTCCGGGTCCGGGTTCTGGGTCGTCCGTTTGGTCTACAACAGGAGCAAGGTGAGAGGTTCGGACGACCCACCCGGGCGTAAGGAAATCCTACCCTACGACAAACGGAACGTTTCGACGTTTCGCGGACTGGGTTTTCGTGCGTCCGGTCTCTGACCGGTCGAGAGACCCCGGACTTTGACTAAGAGAGGAATCTTAGACTAGAGACTAGACCCTTTATGAACCGTCCCTTTCTCTCAATTTCTCCTCGACTATCCAGTACTACACCTCCCTCCGACCTCTCCGGAGTGTCTTCATTTCTACCCGTCTACCGCACATGGGTCCACCTCCCGTCGGACTGTCGTTCACCAACGCCTCTTCCCTCTGTGAAGTCGTCTCTCTTCGTCCCCACGGAGGTCTCTGTCTTTCCGTCCGTCTCGGTGTGTCTGTGCACTAGGTACGACCCCGGGGCCTCTCCGTCATAGGTCCTCGACGGATCCCTGTCGATGTGGGTTGTTAAATTGTTGGAGAGTCAAGTCAAGTCAATGAGTCAACACAGGTTGAGAAACGCTGGGCTGAGTTAGAGGGGTTTATTTTTCTCGAATTTAGAGTTGTCGGTGTCCGACTTGGGGAGTACCCCAGTGACACTTCCGACGTCTATGTCATGCCTACCAAGGTCTACTTCGGTGTGAAGACTGCCCTTTTAGAGTTGACCCTCGGTCGCAGAGAAGGTCCGACTCACGTTCGGTCCACCAGGTACAAGGGAAAGGAGCAGTGAGGAGTGTCAGGACAAGACAGGGGGTCTGTCTTCACAAGAGTAAAATGTGTCCCCCTTGATCGAATGATGTGAGAATGACACTTACCACCTCGACCCTCCTCGGGACGAGTCAGGTGAGGTTCAGGAGTAGGTTTGTCTTCGACCTCCGGTGACTGGAAAATCCCCTTTGTGACCGTCTTTGGTGGACGGGACCGGTCTGGTAATTCCAAGGATATTATTGGTAAACGTCCTCTATACAATAGAATGTTGTCCTGCAGGACCATTCCTTACGTCTTGATTATTCGATGACGATAGAAAAGGAAAACCCTTTTCAGTTTTCCTCTCTCCCCTACGGTCAGGTATGTATGATGATTGTAGGGTCTTAGGAGGAACGACCTTAGGTGGAACCGACTCACTACACACGCGGTGGTCCTTCCTACGACGCAGTCCTGCTGACCGGTCTCCGTCGGGTCTTTGATTGAAGTAGTGGCACTTTGGACTCCGACGGTCGACGTGTCGTCTCGTCAAGAGGACCCAAGGGAGTGGGACGACGAGAGGTGAACCCACGGGGAAGGATTATTTCAGAGAACGAAACAGTCGTGCACACAGAGGAACCTGTTAAGTAAAGGTTCACAATCTGTTGTCGGATGAGCGACCGGGACTTTCCCCAGGGGGAAAGATGTTGGAGGAGTCCGTCTCCCCGTTTCTAAAGATGTCGTCTGAGGTCCGTCCGACCTGGTTCGGTCACCGACCAGGTTCCAGGTTACAGATCACTGACGTAGTTTTAGAGGGTTGTAAATACTTTTATGGGTAAGGGTCCGAGGTCGGGGTCGGGGTTCCTAAGACTAGGTCTTCTAGGTCCATTTCGGGTCCTTCGACATAAAACACTCATTTTCCCTGAAGTTCCAGAGTCTTAATGACCCGATTCTGTCTCCAATCGTTACAGAAAGGTCCCTCCTTCTTTCGTGTGTGAATCGGTCAATTCGTTTGGACTTTTCTTCTAATTTACGATTAAGACCTTTAAGACTTTGGACGGGGGTTAAGGACTTATATTCTTGGTCGAACCCTGAAGGGAACACCAGGTCACCAATTCTGAGACACGAGGGTTACGTCCCCCGGACCCAACCTAGGACCAGTCCCTTGATTTTAGGGTGTCCAGAGTTTATTTCTAGAGTGTACGACGTTGTTTCTGACTGCTAGGGAGTCGACTCTGGGTCGTATCGGTGCATTTGTTTTATGAATTTTTTGTTTTGGTCAGTCTATGTTCATTTTGTTCTCGACATGTTTTTTTACGATTGATCCCAAGATTTCTTCGAATCTTGGTTGCACGCTTTTTGTGATGGATTTTTCCATTATCATTATATACAGGTATATGATAAATTCCGGATCTTTTTACGCCACCCCACCCCCCCAATCTTGAACGGGAGGGACGAGGACAAAACGGCTGCGCGAAAGTCTCCTGTCTCGTTTCTTTCTCTTCACCTTCGTCACCCGTAAGAGGGACCGAAAATAAAGACCCACGGATAAAAATTTTTCCCTTTTATCGTGTTCCGAACTCGACCCGAAATGTCAGTCTAGACCTAAATATAGGGTCAAGGTGACATGTTTCTCTCCCACCCCCCAAGGCCTTTTTCCGTTGGTCCGTACGTACCGAAAGACCTGTGTTCCCTTCGGTAAAATCAGGAGTCGGAAAAACACTAGATGAGGACCGGTGTTACGAACGGGAACTTGTACAGTGCCATTAATTAGTAGAACTCCCTTGATGTCTTAAGTCCTTTTTTACCTTTTCGTTACTTCTTTGTTGTCAAGAGTCTATTTTGCCTCGGGATCAAAAAGAACTTACCTATATGAATTGTCAAACTATGTTTGGAAACTCAACAAGATGTTCTTGAGTCCCCGGGTGAGTCGACCTCCTACCATTGAGGTCCTATTCTGGGGTTTCACCAGTGTTGGACTTCTACTACAACGGGAAGAGAAGGGGTACCACTTCACTTCGTTTCACTGTCAGCGAATAAGCACAGACTGAGAAATACTGGGGTACCTGGTATGTCAGGTACCTTAAGAGGTCCGGTCTTATGACTTCGGTAAGGGAAGAGGTCCCTTAGAAGGGTTGGGTCCCTAGCTTGGGTCCAGAGGACGTGACATCCACCTAGCAAATCATCGACTCGGTGGTCCCTTCGGCAGGGGAACCACTGAGGTTAGTTGATTCCGGACCTGAGGCGACTGGAGACGGGACTGAAATCCGGAGACGAGTTCGGGGAAGTACTGATATGTGCACGGGAATCGGACAAAAGGTCAAAACGATAACCATCTGTAACGAAGACTTTTCTAAGGGTCTCAGGGGAACGGCGATTCAGCGGAGTCAGCACAGGCTGAGACACACTGAGGTATCTGTCGTCGGGTGGTCCGAGGGGGCAGGGACCCTAAGAGGTCCGTTCTTGTGACCTCACCCAACGGTAAAGGAAGAGGTTACGTACTTTCACTCTTCACTTTCACTTCATCGAGTCGGGACAGTCTGAGAATCGCTGGGGTACCTGATGTCGGATGGTCCGAGGAGACGGGTACCCTAAAAGGTCCGTTCTCATGACCTCACCCCACGGTAACGGAGGAGGCTTTCAGGGGAATGAACTAGGTTAATTATTTAAGGAGGAAGAGGGTAAGAGACCGAACCAACACAAAAAACCAAGTTGTAGGTTCCCAGTTGGGGCCTCTTCGCTGCCGATGAGTGAGCTCATAAGACCGGACCTCTTAAGGTACCTGACTTATCAGGTACCCCAGCGTTTCTCAGCCTGTCCTGACTCGCTGAAAGTGCTGGTTCTCAGTTTGGGGTCAAAAGGTCATTATGATGGTGTGTGAATGGAATGCTGGAGTCTGTTGACTGAATTGGAGAGACTTGAATCAAGGAATATACATTTCGTCTGTATTGTGAGTGGAAGTCCTGAATTGTTTTTAAGTTACTCTAATTTTTGATACTGTCTTATACATAGATTGTTTTCACTCTGTCGAGTCGGAAGTTTCCGACTCTCCCCTAAATTGTCTTAGTCCCTGACGGGTGGCGCAGGATGGGCTCGAACCTTGGAACATCTGGGCCTTTCTAGGTTCATGCGTATGTCAGAATTTGCCTACGAGCGGCGGACCAGGGTTTCTGCGGCCGTGCCCGCCGAAATCTCGACGTGTACGCCCGGCGTGTCGCCAGATTAGTTTCCATTTGGGTCGGACGGCGTCAGAAAGGCCCGTTCGGCTCCGGGCCGTAGCTGGGCGTCCCGGTTCCCTTGGTCCTCCGGCCGCGGTCATGACGGGCGACGGCGATGGACTTGCGGTACGTGTTACATGTGGAAGAGGCGGAGCGAGTCGCGGTGGCTGCGGTACGACGGCTCGGAGGGGGCGGCGAACTGCAGTATGCGGGCGCAGCGGGGGCGGTCCGTGCTGGGGGGAGGGTACGCAGTAGTCGGACGCGCCGCCGGCGAGGACGTCGACGGCGGCGGTGGTGGCGGCCCCTCGAGCTACCCGAAGAGGACGCGCGGCGGGACACAGACCGGCTCAGGTCCCTCGGCGCCGCGGAGCAAGGACCCTCGGTAGCGACGTCGGGTCCCGGCCCAGGGCCCAGCCCCCGACTTTCCCCTCGCTGCTGCCGTCGCCGTCGGCCTCGGGGTGGCTCCCCCGACCCTGACCCCTTGACGGAGGCCGAAGTGCCAGTCAGCCCACTCCTTTGACCCTAGCCCACTCTTTCGACCCCGCTCTGCTGTCCGCGCCCGGCCCCGGCCTCGAGCTTCTTGATCGCCACCTTCTCCGCACGCCGCGTCAAACGAGTCTCGACCTCAACTTCACCGGCCAGCACACGCACGCACACACACTTCTTTCTCTGGCTGGGGTTCACTCTCCACCGCCTGCAGCGCTAACCGGACTCTCTCCGACAGAGAACCGAGAGGAAGGACGGGAGTACAGTACATAAAGAGACCGGGTACCCTACCACCCCTCCTTTCTTCGCTAGTTCGGGAGAAATCCAGCAAGAGCCACTATTCCTAGACCCGGCCCTCACTTACGGGGAGATCAGGGCTCTGCAGAAGTTGACGTGGGGTCCCTAAGGGGGTGGGGGAGTGGGGGCGAGAGAGACCCCGACCGACTGGCTTGCGACTGGGGGCGGGGCCTTGGAACGTCCTAGGGGTACAGGGCCTACCAACGGCCTCGAAACAGGGTTTCTCTCATCTCCCCTCTCAGAACCAGTCGCGACCGCCCCCCCAACGCCCCCGCGTCACGGGGCCGCAGGGGTCGCGAAGGGTCGTCCCTGACCTTCGGGACCGAACTGGCCACTAGCGACCCTTGGCACCTGTTTTTTTCTCTTTACGGCCGGGGCCAGCACTGGTTCATCCTTATACCCGGAACTTATAGGTCTTTCCTATGGACGTTCCACTTGCACCCCAGTGACTTCCTCGGGTAATTCCGCCCCAACTATTCCGTCCTTTGTCTAAAATTTCCCCGGTGCATCTATTTACCTCCTTTCAATTGGGTCTTCCTATCATCGTTCCTCCCCTAGACTACTGAAAAGGTTCACGGGGTGAAAACTCCTTGGAGGAACAACAGTCTTCACTTTGATTGGGAACTGACGAACTAGGAGGTTTCTTACCAGCCACAGAGTCTATCATCGAAGTTATGTCAAAGTGTCTAATGAGAACCCTCGGATGACAACTACCCGAAACACGATCGAAACTCTGTGACTCTGTTCACTTTGTGTCGACGACGGGTCTCTTCGAGGGTCCGTCTCCCTTCCGAGGTCTGGGTCGTACTTGCACCCCCACTTCTCGACACTGTCACCGTGGCCACTTGTATCACCCTGGCCCTCCACCATATGGGAGACTTCTCCCATACCTCTCCTGCATGGACGGGTGTAAGACTTCGGGATTCGACGGCTCGGGGGTTTATTAAGTAGAGAAGAATCATCTGACCTGGAAAGCAACAAAGGCCAGAGAGGCATTGAGAGACGTCCACATGGATATCCCTCCTACAGAACGTCACAACTTAAGACGGGAGGTCCTCTGAACCTCTCCATTTGGGTCTTCCCAAAGGAGGAAGTACTTTCATGTCCACGGGATGGACAACCCTGTGTACGTGGACCTCCGGAAACCCACTAACTTGTGGACCTAAGATTACTCGTGGACCCACTACTCTATTGTCCCGTGAAGACCACAATCTTTGCCACAGAACGCGAGCTCTAGCGAGTCTTTCTTCTCTGGGGCCTACACTTTAAAATTATCCACCCTGTAGATTCTCCTTGCTCCCAAATTTTCACCGGCGCTTATCTAGTCTTTTCAGTCCCTCTCTTTTAAGACTCAAACCTATGGTACCCTAGTAGAAATACATTTTTAGAAAGTCACACAGAAAGTTTGATATCTTGTATGTAAACTTCACAAAGGGTCTATTTACTGATTTCTAAGAGACGACCTCCTAACCGTCATAAACGATTTATTGTAATGTTTCTTACAGACTGTACAATCGGATGTAGCTATCTTCTCTATGTTGTTAACTTGCAAACAAAATTTAAAAGACGATTTTGTCACTGTGGAAGTGATTGACAACATGAAATTACGTCGGTCTTGTCAAAAATAGTGTAAACAACACTAGTATGTAATCTATAAAGTCTTGGGGTATTTAAGTCTCAAGAAAAACCAAATGACTTCGTCAAGTTTCTGACATGCAAACGGTCTTTTAGGTTTGTGGTTCCTACCGTATAATAAGATAATTGGTCGAACAAAAGGGTAGTGACAGTCTAAGAAATCCGACGTACGACTAAACATCCAGGCAGACAGGATTTAGAGACATAAGAATAATTAATATAGATCATTATTACCTTCGTATTATCACGAATGATAGACGGGTCGAGACAAGGCTTTGTGAAGTGTTTCTGATTGACTAAGTCAGGATAATTGTTATCGGGACACTCCGTCCACGATAATAGGATAAAATGTCTAACCCTTTGACTCCATGTCTCTCTAACAGAACTGGCTCCAGGGTCCAGTGTATTGACCCTTCGTCATCTCCGTCCTAAACTCTCGTCTGTTGGAGCGAGGGTATGGACGTAAGGATTGGTGGGGAAATACGTCCACAGGGGAAAGTAAAGTAAGTGGTCTCATAAACTTCCTCCGGACACAAAGAATACCCGAAGGGAACACCGAGTCGACCATTTCTTAGGCGGACGTTACGCCCCCTAGACCCAAGCTAGGGACCCAACCCCTCTAGGGGCCCCCTTCCCTTTCCGATGGGTGAGGACATAAGACCGGACCTCTTAAGGTGCCTGACATATCAGGTACCCCAGCGTTCTCAACCTGTGTTGACTCGTTGTAAGTGAAAGTGCGAAGTGAAATACAAAGAACATCCAAAGGGTCCACCGAGTCACCATTTCTTAGGTGGACGTTACGTCCTCTACACCCAAACTAGGAACCCAGCACTTCTCGGGAACCTCTTCCTTTACCGTTGGGTGAGGTCAAAAGAACGGACCCTTTGGGATACCTGTCTCCTCGGACCACCCGATGTCAGGTACCTCAGCTTTCTCTCAGTCTGTACTGACTCGTCGATTTGTTGCATAAACAATACCCTCACCACTACGGTATATTCGATATCAATCACAATTAAGACTTTCGTTCCCCACACAAGGAAAGAGATCCCCTTGCAACTCCCACCACGAACATCCTTCGGGGACACAGACAAAGTCGGTCGAGAAAATCCATTCCTCTTTCCAATGTATGTCTGGTTCATCTCGAATTGAGTTACATCCGCTCTCGGGAGTTGTCGTCTCTTCCGGTCACCTAGACCATCTCTCCCGACTCTATCCGCACCTCTGGGTCTAAGGTCGGTGCACGAATAAGGGTCTTATTTATAGATTCTTCGAGAAGTCTGTCAGTCCTTCATAGACAAACGTACAGACACACAGGGACCACAAGGGCACCCGGACTTCGCTATTCCTTTGACGTTTGTGTGCGGACGGATTCTCTTCGACTTCTGACATAAGATTGGCCCCTCGAGGCCGAGACCTTGATCATGTGCTTGTTCTGTTATTTGATTTCACGAGTGAACTCCGTGTACCGTTAATCCACGCTCCGGACGGATCTTACTCCCCGGTCAACCCGTCCGGTCCGTAGTTCCCGTTGCCCATTTCTCGACGACAACCGGCGGCCGTCGTTGTTATTGAAATGTCGATATCTCCTTTAGACAGGGTGGACGGGAACGATTAATGTCGTTATTTTCAGTCACATCCCCTCTCGAACCCCGTCATGACTCAGGTACCACGACTTTAACGTCTCTCGAGAATTTTCTCTCGAGAATTCTAGAGTCGTTCCCTTGGGAAATAAGGACCAGAATTCGTCTCCTTCGGTTCAAAACCCGGAAAAGGAAGCGTAAGAAGGTGAATCGTTTGGTCTCGTGGTCTTTTCGTTTTCACTCGATAACGACCCCTGATGGGACCGTCTGGTCACCAATTCTGAAACGGAAGGCTCCGTCCCCTACGCTCAAGTATAGGGACCAGTCCCTCGATCCTAGGGCGTACGTAACACCGGTTTTTTGGTTTTGTATCTTTTTTTTCTTTGTCATGACACTGTTTAAGTTATTTCTGAATTTTTTACCAGGTGTAGTTTGGTTAGAAATGGTTTTTATTTTTTATTTTTTTCTCGATAACAAAAGAGACATCGAGACAAAGGAAATTTGTGAAACGTGAACAGCCCGGAACGGAACAGAATGTCCTGTGAGTCATATTTGTTGGACGGTGTCCGGTCGTCCAGACAGACAGAGCGACAACATCTTTGGTACGGAACACTAAGGTCACTATCCTTTTAACTACCCTTATGTGCCCATTTCGAATAAGGTGACATCTCCTTCCCAGAAGGACACGCAAAGTAAAATTCTCTCACCGTCCCACGAAGGGTTCAGAAAGTACTCCCGTACATCATACTCTTTCCCCGCGAGCACCCAGGACTGCTCGGATAGATCTTTGTAAATTTGTACGCATGTAGGGCCACCCGATGTCAGGTACCCCAGTGTCTCAGCCTGTACTGACTCGGTGACTGCGTGTGTGTGGGGGGGACCACTTCCACATTTCAGACCGGTAACTGGACAACTCCCCTTGATTCCTCCGATTATGGCGAGGTGGAGCCCAAAGAAGGACAAGACAGACAAAACAAAAAGTAAAAATTTAGTAAAGGTCTCTATTTACTGGTCCAATAATGACCGAGAGTCGACATTTCCATTCTTCTGGTGGAACGTACAGGGTGGATGAGGTCAGTAAGCAGATCCGTTACACTCCTTTATGGTCCTTTTGACGGAGAGAAGTATCAAAGGAGGTTTAATTTACCCGAAGGGACCACCGAGTCATCATTTCTAAGACGGACATTACGTTCTCTGTGCTCAGGCTAGGGACCCAGTCCTTCTAGGGGACCTCTTCCCTTACCGATGGGTGAGATCAAAAGAACGGACCTCTGAGGGTACCTGTCTCCTCGGACCGCCCAATGCCAGGTGCTCCAGTGCTTCTCAGCCTGTACTGACTCGTGAGAATGTGTGTGAGGCTTCACATTGGTAAGTCGACACATCTCTGAACAACCAACTTGAGACGTTTAAAAGACCAGTCAAACTCTGTACTTATGGAGGACATGTCCCAGTCACCAACTTTACGGGAACCCATCCTAACCAAAAAGTGGAAACCTGTCACCGGGATCCCCCTGTTCATGTCAACACCGACGTCAAGGGAACGTCATTCAAAACATGTCTCGAACGTAAAGATTCAGTTCTTCTCATCGTCTCGTAGAACTTTCTGCCCAACCGATCCTTCTATTACTAGATACGACCTTTCTGATAACCCGTAGAGAAGGTCACTCGGTCTGGAACGGTGATTGAAGGGAACACTGAAACTCGTCCAGTTCGAGAGATTTGGAGTAAAATGTGCTTTTACTGGAGAGAATCGTCCAATATGTTTAGGGTCATCTAGAACTTAAATATCTGTAAATTTGTAACTTTTCACCAGTACAAATTGAAATATAAAATTCTGAAAAGAAATTGGTGAAAGACTACAAACTACATAAAATTATCACGAAAAGGGTGAGGTGTTTTGTAATTTACTTTCTTGTTTCCTTCGCCATTAATGTACGGTATAAAGTAACTTCTTTAACTTGTACGAGTCCTTTTAACGATTGTCAACAACTACCCAAAGAAAGACTTATAATTGTTTCTTAACCCTATCCTGTAATTTCCTATGAAAACTATTAAAAAAATTCTTAGGTTCTTTAATTGTCTCTACAACTTAAACAAGGACTCTTGTCTCTTTAGTCTTAGACTCGGGACGTCGTCTGGAATCGTCAGTCGAATCAGAAGGGAGAATGAAATACCTATTCCTTTACCTCGGGTACCTCCCATTGACAGAATGGGGTTTAACACTCAATCACTCGTCGTTCCACGTCTCATCTTAAGACCGGCGAACTGAGGTTTGGCTCAGAAGTAAGGCGAAATCAGACAGAGGTTTCGGGAGGTTGTTAAGCAGTGGACCGTCCGTCCCCGCTACCTGTACACTCCGGAACGAAGGAGTCCGGTCTGAGGAGGTTCCGGGACGAGAACGCCCTGAATCTCCTGAACCCCACTCACCTTAGCCGTCCCTGGGAGGAACTTCGGACCGTGTTACCAGTGTCGACCAAAAGAGAAGAGGAAGGAATTAAACAGAAAGTCTAGGGAGGTTCGTGAAAACGAAAATCAGGGATTTTTTCGGTTCAAAAACGGACCCACTACAGTGTCTCCGACGTACAGACACGTACCGTGTTACACCCAGACCCACGGTAAAAGTTGTGGGAGTCCACCCTGGGAAACGACCCACGAGAGTCGGATCGTACCCACCCGAAAGGGGGGTTTATTCGTCGCACGACCTTAAACCGGGAGGGCCTTCACAGGAGGTCGTCTTCGTCTGAAATCCCGGAGTTAGAATCCCACTGAGAAGACCGACTTCGAGGTATCAGGAGGACGAGGGAGTCAATTCCGTCCTGGTCAGAAGACTTGCAACCAACCACAAGTCGGTTCCGGGGTGGAATCCCGGGTTTTACGAATGCAAGTCGAGACACCAGACACTTGTCGCGACGTGCACCGGGTGCGCTATCACGGTAGAGACGACACTGGTACACACCCGTTCTCTAACTTTGACATTCATTCGGTCCCAGTGACCGTCTTTGTGGTGGTGGGGAGGGGTAAGACCAAGATCAATTACCCGTTGCAATTGCTAGCGTCTCTCGTCAATTTCCATCCGAGACCTTACTCTTGTCCGAACCCTCACATAGGACAGAGGTGACGAAGGATCGTCACAAAAAGAACAAAGTAGCGAGCCAAGTACGGGTCGAGAAACGCTGGGGTACCGGACATCGGGTGGTCCGAGGAGACAGGTACCTTAAAGGGTCGTCACACTTGTGTCCGATTAGCAGGGATTTTCTCCCACCCTTTTAGGATGTTCTATCCTACCCTCAAAGCTCGTCCGACTCCGCACAGGTCGTATGTCGGGTCATCCACTCTGGAAGTCACTCTCAGTCCCGGGACGAGGTGAAAGGTGCACCGGACACGACCCCGTCGTCGGTCCGGTCTACGGGTAGAGCCTTGGATGGGATTCTCTCCGGTTCTCGTCCAGTCACAGTTCACTCTGGTAAGTGGACTAAAGTCTCCCAAGGTGCATGAATCTCTCACAGTTTAACCGACTGTCTATAATTAACCGATCGATTTAGTCAATCTACGAAAACGGAAAAATTTCCAAAGGGACGACCCAACGTCTGAAGGACCTTCCGTCCCAATTACCTCCCACTACCGCGTATTCGTTGGCCATCTACTACAAGTCAGCGAGGCAGCACAGGCCGACAAACGCTGGGGCACCTGACATCGGGCGGTCCGAGGAGACAGGTACCCTAAAGGGCCCGTTCTCATGGTCTCGTCCAACGGTAAAGGAAGAGGTCTCCTAGAAGGACTGGGTCCCTATCTTGGGTGTAACCGTCTATCTAAGAAGTGGAGACTCGGTGGTCCCTTCGGGCTAATTAGCTATAGTAGGTATTCTGGATCTTTCCTTCAATCGGTGGAGAGATTGACAAAATACCTTTGGTTGACTGAGGGACTCGAAACAAAGAAATAGGCAGACATCTCCTCGGATCCGATCTCAGACCTTCCCCAGTCGGTCAGGGTCGTCAGAGAAGGGTTTTTCCGGCACCTAAACTCCCGGCCCACGACACGCGGTAATTTCTCTGTCGGGTAACCGTCACTTTACTAAGTGTCCTCTTTCTTCCGAGGAAAAAAAAAAAAGAAAAATTGTCATAATATTCGAGGATCCTCACCTTCCTTTCAGACGAATCACAGGTAAAGAGTCCAAGAATTTTCTCGGTGTTTCAAATCTCTTGACCAGTAGGGGTCAACGAACTTTCTATTGTAATTTCGATTCAAAGTAAATTACGTCACTGGAGAGGAATCGTGGTACTTTACACACACTCCTTCATCCTTCGTCCTGAGATTATAAGACGAACCAGTAAGAGGACCGGGGGAGAACGTTTTTTGTTCTTTTCTCTCTCTCTCTCTCTCTCTCTCTCTTTCCTTTCCGTCGGTGCATGGCAAAAGTTTTGCACCAGACCTCCGTCCGTCTCGACCAAAACCTAGGACCAAAAGAGACTGGACCCCTTATAATAATTTTCGGAGAGGTGGGTGGGGGGGCGGGGGGCGGGGCAGAGATGCTACTGCTTATTTTCGACGACACGATCCGACCGCACTCGGGACTCTCGACGGCGAAACACGCGGAGGAGCTAGAATTCCCCGAGTGCCAATGACAATCACGGGTGGCGGCAAGAAGTAGACTTTCGTCTTCTTAAACTGATTTTAGATAATCTACCAGAAATACCAAGAAGGAGTGAGACTTTAAGACTGAGTCGCTAACAAAAAATGATCAACTAGAATACGCACCAGAACAAAATTATAAAAAGAGTAGCACCGTTGTATGCTATTTTGTACGGGTATTTTTTGTCACTTACACAATGGGTTTACTTACCATCAAAGATGACTAAGGGTCGCAAAGACTGTACCTAACACACACACACACACGGACACAATCAAAAAGTCAGCACAGGCTGAGAAACGCTGAGGTACCTGACATGGACGGTCCGAAGAGGCAGGTACCCTAAGAGGTCCGGTCTTATGACCTCACCCAACGGTAAGGGAAGGGGTCCCCTAGAAGGGTTGGGTCCCTAGCTTAAGTCCAGAGGGAGTAACGTCCGTCTAAGAAATGGTAGACTCGGTGGTCCCTTCGGACACTGTATCTAATACAGTAGGATAGACACCCACACACACAACAAAAAAAATTATCTAGGCCTTTCGGATCTCCGTCATGTGGTCGGTCAAACCCATGTCATCATGAGTCGACATCACTCGCCTCCTCGACAATCGGAGGTACTCAAAAGTTTAGGTTTTGAAAAAAGACTTTACCTCTGAGTAACAACCCTCACACTCAAAGACGTACTCACCCAAAATATTCTTCCACAGACTAATACTCTGTTCTTCCGGTGAAATCGAATGGCTGGTGAAGGACCAAGGGAGTCACTTAAAATTACCCACATCCTAAACGAAAAGTCCACACTACACAAAGAAAAGAAAGAAAGAAGGAGAGAGAGAGGGAGGGGCGAGGAAGGAGGGGAGGGAGAGAGGGAGGAAAGGAGAGAAAAGAAGACAAAAACAACTTCAATTCATACTGTCTCTGTCCTCCGTCCGTCCCCTTCGGTCTGGGAGAATATCTCTCTACGTCACATCTGGGGAACCAACTCTGGGTCTTCTCCGGTCGTCGAGACGGACCGAACCGTCCCATGTCACGGTTCCCCTTCTATTCCGTGGAACGGAAACCTGGTGTGCGAATGGAAACCCTTTTTGAACTCGCTGAGCAAGACCAAGAAATACTTCGTAAAGCTTGTATTACGACACACCGAGCAAGAAAAAGACTCTTAGTGGATTTGTACCCATATTTTAAATGTTAGGAAAACCCAGGCATACGTTTAAGTGGCTTTAACATTCATCTCTTTATCTATTTAGGCAAAAAGTGAACTAGTCTGAGAAAAGGTTTCGCAGGTCCCTCACCTGGAAAATAAGCAGAAACGTCAACGTCCCGACCGAACACTTATGAAAGGATGAACTTCAAGTAAGAACATTTTGTACTCTCCAAGACTTAGACATGTCAAGGTTCTAGACGAACTTACGACACGAATTTACGTACACGTATGTACTCTCGCACTCACCCACACCACAAAAGCCTTCCCTTAGGAGTGTTTCAAGAAACTTAACGAACATCCTGAAGCCAAATCTAGATCGATTCGGCACACACACACAGACACACACACAGACAGTCACACACACACACACAGACACACACAGAGACACACAGACACACAGAGACGTACACACACAGTCACACACACACAGACACACACACACGCACACGTACATATACACACATACATACGTACACACTTGTGAGTCAGTATAGACTGAGAAAAGCTGGGGTACCTGACATCGGGCGCTCCGAGGAGACAGGCACTCTAAAGGGTCCGTTCTTATGACTTCACCCAACGGTAAAGGAAGAGGTCCCCTAGAAGGACTGGGTCCGTAGTTTGGGTGTAGAGAACACAGAGGACGTAACCACCCGACCAAGAGATGGTCGACTCGGTGGTCCCTTTGGGTACTGAAATCACATTATAGAACAGAGTGCTTTTGTCGACCGTTAGACTCTCCCAGACCCCAAGAAACCCATAAGTAATCTAGTTCTTGTCATCCATAGACCCCCGAGATTGTTGGACTGTGACTTGAAGACACACGACCAGTACGGAAACTGGGAACAAGTACTTCGCACCTGAAAACCAGTCCAAAGAATCCGGTCCACTATCTAAGTATTCCTAAACGGAGAGTGAGTTGTTTACTGCTAATTACCTTGAAGGGACCACCAGGTCACCGATTTTGGGTCCCCCGGACCCAAGTCAGGGAACAGTCCCTTGATCTAGGGCGTACGGTGTTGACTCTGGACCCCGTCGGTTTATTTATAAAAAATTTTTATACAATTCACTAATTGATGTCCGTATATCGACCTAAGACGGGCAGTGTTTCACAGTTGTGACCCGGTCCGGTCCTCAGAGCGGACCGGTTGTCAGTCGACACCCGGTGTCACCTTACCCCGGACACTCGAACCGGAAACTCAGCGGTGAAACTTTGGGAAACTCGACGGGTCGGTACCTATCCGTCGCACCTGGACTTAGGACTCGCGACATGACGTTCCCGACTGCCCTGAGAGCCACCGTAGAGTGGTTCATGTAAAAGCAGACGAGTAGACCTAAACACCTTCCCGTGCCAACACCAGTTCGTATTCCTTTGTGTCCACAATGTCAACTTAGACCCCCGGGAAGAGACCTGGTCTTCGTCACCGCAAAACCCCTGTAATCGCGAGCATAGTCAGTAAAGGACTAAAAACGAAGACTTAGAGGTTCTTCCTTCTCCTCTACTAAAGGACTCTGTCGGGTGTGTGACGGGGGGTGGCGTCTCGAGTCTAACAGTAAGACCTGTGGCAGACGGAATAGTAACCACAGTGATAGAGACCCCTCGAGGTCCTGTGGACACCCGGACACTGAGAGAGACGAAATGAAGACACCGGAGTTCCGAATGAGGAAAATGGCTGAACCGGGAGCCCACGTGAGGAGACAGCCCTCCCTTCTTACCAATGAAACCCGAACTTAATGATTGGACACTCTTTCGGCAGAGAAATAAAATTAATGGCACCAAGTATGTAAACATAAGAAAAATTTTGTACCAATAAATAAACGAACCGACGTAGTCCAGAGTCAACCCCGGGCCCTAGCGGCAACGCGGTACACCCCAGAAGGCAACGTGTTGTCTGACGGATCAACACCACGTGCCCGAGTCGTCAACACCCCGAGACCGAATCGACGGGAGCCGCACACCCCAGGGTCAAGGGGTTGGTCCCTAGCTTGGGTGCAGGGGACGTAACTTTCCACTAAGAATTGGGGACCTATTAGCCACCAATTCGGTAGATAAAAATTACGATGTTTTGAGAACTGGTTTTTTTATGTTAAAATAATTCGAAGAGTCTGAACGTAAAAACTGTCTAATTTTCCAAACACCATTGGGACGGAACTCGTTTCAGACGACCATAGTAAAAGGTCGTCGTAAAGGAGAGACATAGTGTAACACCATTAAGAACGCTATAAAGTTCGAAAAAGTAATAATAACATAAAAGACACCACTAGACATTAGTCACTAGAAACTACAATGATGATACTGTGAGACTTCCGAGTCAGTCAGTCAAGTCAGTGAGTCAGCACAGACTGAGACGTCGGGAGTACCTGACGTCGTGCGGTCCGAACGGAGAGGTAGTGGTTGAGGACCTCGAACGAGTTTGAGTGCAGGTAACTCAGCCACTACGGTAGGTTGGTAGAGTAGGAGACAGCAGGGGAAGAGGAGGACGGAAGTCAGAAAGGGTCGTAATCCCAAAAAAGGTTCCTCAGTCAAGAAGTGTAGTCTACCGGTTTGATAACCTCAAAGTCGAAATCGTAGTCAGGAAGGTCACTTATAAGTCCTGACTAAAGGAAATCCTAACTGAACAAACTAGAGGAACGTTAGGAACCCTGAGAGTTCTTAGAAGAGGTTGTGGTGTCAAGTCTTCGTAGTCAAGAAACCACGAATCGAAAGAAATATCAAGTCGAAAGTGTAGGTAAGTACTGGTGACCTTTTTGGTATCGAAACTGATCTACCTGGAAACAACCGTTTCATTGCAGAGACGAAAAATTATACAACAGATCCAAACAGTGTTCCTCGTTCATAGAATTAAAGTACCGACGTCAGTGGTAGACGTCACTAAAACCTCGGGTTCTTTTATTTCAGACAGTGACAAAGGTAACAAAGGGGTAGATAAACGGTACTTCACTACCCTGGTCTACGGTCCTAAAAACAAAAAACTTACAACTCAAAATTCGGTTGAAAAAGTGAGAGGAGAAAGTGAAAGTAGTTCTCCGAGAAATCAAGAAGAGGTGAAAGACGGTATTCTCACCACAGTAGACACATAGACTCCACTAACTATAAAGAGGGCCGTTAGTACTAAGGTCGAACACGAAGTAGGTCGGGTCGTAAAGTGTACTACATGAGACTTATATTCGATTTATTCGTCCCACTGTTATATGTCGGAACTACATGAGGAAAGGGTTAAACCTTGGTCAGACAACAAAGTACAGACCAAGATTGACAACGGAAGAACTGGACGTAAGTCTAAAGAGTCCTCTGTCCAGTCCACCAGACCATAAGGGTAGAGAACTTCTTAAAAGGTGTCAAACAACACTAGATACGTCAGTTTGCGAAACCACATTAGTTATTTCGTCTTCATCTACAAAAAGACCTTAAGAGAACCAAAAAGCTACTAGGTCACCGACAACCGTTAAACTAGAGACCAAGGAGACGGATAAGATTTAGGTCGAACTTGTAGACCTTTCAAGAATCAAGTGTATGACAACTTCGGACCGAACCTCTTTAAACTCGTAATGCAGGGATTGCACACTTTACTCACGTTAACACACCATTAAACTCGTAAGAAACGGTAACGGAAAGAAACGCTAACCTTACTTTTGACTACAAAAGGTCAGGACACCGGTGACGACTCAAAAGGTTTAAACGACCGTATAACTTACGTCGAAAAACAGTCGCAGGAGAAAATCCTAAACTTTATCGAGTCGACCTCAAGGTAGTGGAGGTGATCGAAACAAGCATCACTACAAAGGATTCCGGGTAAACTGAAACGTAAGGTCCTACAGACCGAGATCCACTCACTAGTGTGGTAGTACCAATAGACCCAGTATGTCTAGAAAAAACTTATCAAGAAGACACATAAGAACGGTGGAGAAGAATTATAGAAAACGAAGACAATCCAGGTATGGTAAAGACAGGAAATAACACGGGTAGAAACGTACTTTACAAGGGAACCATAGAGATTAAAAGAACTTCTCTAGAGATCAGAAAGGGACTTTCCGAGTCTACCATCGCCCAAAAAAAAACAAAAACAAAAATCGTCATTACATAAAAATTAATTCTATACGTCTAACAAAAAATCTGTATGATAACGTGTGAATTATCTGATGTTCTATCATATTTTTACTGGAAATACACGCGACCCTTGGGTCCGTGTGTATGTTTGAAGTGTCCGAGTGAAACCACATTATGAGTGAAACAACTTCACCAGAACTTGGTTCGGGTGTCATAGGGTCGAGACGGACATTAATTTTAACGTTTTACTAGTGACGAGAGCCAGAAAGAAACCTTTTGACCATTGGGGAATGTTCTTCTCTTTTGTATCAAGGACGTTTCGTCTCGAGTCCGGACAACGGAAGCACGGAGGGACCCGAGCTACCGGAGACCAGAGTCTCGGGAGAGCAAACAGAACGGACAGTGACGACCGTAGCGGAAGGATCTCACGCGCGTACAAGGGGAGTGTTGAAAGGAGTCTTCGAAATCACCAAGTGGTCTTGGAGGTCCCACTTGAGGGTTGAGTACTTTAGGTCCGGAAGATTTTGTGTTGGATGAGGGATGAAAATTTCGATGTGACAAGGGTTGTTTCGGGCTCATGCGCGTACGAGTGCGTAGGTCCGGACCTGCGGGTCGGAAGGGGGTCGTGACGGAGAGAGGTGCGGTCCAGGTGGGCGGGGGAACTGACACAGACTCGTCGTGTGGAGTGGATCGTGGTACGGGACGAGAGTAGGGAGGGGAGACTTCAGGAACGAAGCCTCTTCAGACAAATAGAGGCAAGACCCAACACACACCCCCGCCCCCACCCAAACCCTAAAAACCCCCCCATGACAAAAGGGGAGACAACACGACAAGTAATCTGTGGATACACAATCCTAATAGTACCCCGCCCAGACAGACCAAACACTTCCTCGGCAACTAAGCTCGTGAGTGAGTACGGTATGTGGTTCTATGTTTCGATTTGTTTCACCCTGAACGTCCAATCATCTTTTTTCGTCTACCCTGACCAGGACGGTCTGACCCCCGACACCCTCCCGTCCCGTCCCGGGCTGACCTCGTCGAGTGTATGTTAACAGGAGTAGGGGTGACCCACACGTGCGGGGTGTCTCGAGGATCGCGAATCAACAACGAGACACGTAAAACTCAACTCTACCTCTCTCCCCCGAACTCGTTTGCCCGGTCCCGTACCCCACGTCTCCCGTCCCTCCCTCTGACGTCCTTCACCGGGGAAGACTCACTCCAGACTCGTCCGACCGGCCTCCCCATGTCCCCGACGTCCCTGGGTGATCGGAGGGACACCCGGACGGGGGATCCGACTCGGCGGTCAGGACGGGCAAAGACGAGTGTACTCCTGAGTACAGCCCTCACCCAGAAACTGGTTCTCGGAGTCGGGGGTCCCAACTATAAAGGGATTGACCTTTTCCTTTGCTCGCGGCACAAGTGGACAACAGGCAACGACAATATCGTCGTCCTACTTCCCTTACACAGGTCAAACGGAAAGTACCACACAAAGGGGGATGTAAAGAGTTTAAAAGTCAACCGACTGTATTCCTTTCCTGTGGCTTTCGAGTCGAAGGGACATGTGCCCGCGACTAAGCTAAGAACCCCTGACTCTAAACCCACTTCATCTTTACTCGCTGAAATAACGAAGGGGTCCGTTTTCCCCTGTGTCGTCCAAACACGGGAGTTTTGGCACACAGGGTCGAATCCTTTCTATCACTCTTCAAATAGTATGCGTAACAAGTTTCTCCCGGACCAGTCGAGCACCTGTAAAGAAGACTACCCGACCACCACTCCAGGTCATCGTCAGTTGTAACAGTGGAAAGTCCAGGTCGAACAGACCCCAGACACACGGACACCCGTCGGATGGTAATGGCAGAGGGTGGACCTCCCAAGTCCTGGACGTCTGATCAAGTTTCAATGACAAATACATAGGACGCTACCCCTTCGTCCTGAGGCGAGGTTCCGACGGGAACCGACAAACGAGGAGGGACCAGAGTGTAGGAGAGGGAAGGGACTAATTGTTGCCGTACTTTGACGGGGAACCTTGAGTCCCTTCCAGGACCTCCGACTCACTTCCAACAAAGGACATTAGTCTCTTTAACCCCCCTGTGTCCGGAACACGGGTCCTCGGGGTGTCCCGGGACGAGCCATAGTCTTTCGACGAAGGCAACGAAAACCTCCCCGACCCCCACTGCATTCCAAAAATCTCGTCGTACAGAAGGACCCAAAACTGACCTGATGAGCTTCGAGATTTCACACCCAACCTTGTACGAGAAGTCAAGTCGAATCACAGACCGAGACGTGCACGTCGGAATGACCCCAGGAACGGGCCTAGAGTCCGAGGGTGAGTGGTCACTCCCCGTCTCGTTTGTGTCGTGGAGACAGGTCGGAAACCAGAGTGTACCAGACTTCCACTTTGTAGACCTTGGTGCTCATGCTCAGTGTCGGGGAGGTAGTGCCGGGACAGCCCCCGTGGGAGGTGGCAGACCCAGTGTCGGTGTCGGGACTCTCATCGGTGTGCACCGGAGGCCCTCCCCCAGGATCCTGGTGGGTAGAGAGCGTAGAAGGGGAGCTTGAGCACATCGCTTGTGTCCAGCATCTACCAATGACACACGGTCCGGGACCCGATTACCTTTCCGTTCCGAGGGGCGGGTGTTCGTGACACACCGTCCTCTCGTATCGTTCACAGGAGATTTCCGGACAATGGATTTCACTTATGGAAAGAAAATATTTGTTCAGATCGTTCTGAATCAAAAGAAACGAAAAGGTCGGGTGTCGGTTACTCGTCATCATTTATTTGCCATATAACCCCCATCGACATCTGTGTCTTTGCTGTCGGTCCTTACCTCCCCTTTCTGCTTCTCGGTGTCCTTCCTCTGGGGTCTTAATCTTAACCTTATCAGACGTGTCCGGTCAACCAATTTTGGCTCTCGTGTCACTTAGAGACGGGCGGACTCCTGTAGTTCTGGATTGTGTGAGGTCATTGACTACAAGGGTCATTACTGAGATATAGTAAGGTTTCTTTACCTACCAATGACATGAATTCTGTTTTCGTCGATCTTATATATAAAAAACAACAAAAATTAAAATGAAAATTCTAAAGGTTGAATTGGTAGGTTTACCAATTTTACACAAAGACGAATCCTTGTTTCGTGTCAACGGACCCTGTAAATGAATACACCTTCCTGGACAAGGAGGCCTTTTGGTGTGTATACCTTGTGTTGAGTCCAAATCAGTGCAGTAGTGGTATACTGACCACCACCGAGTCGGCCATTTCTTAGACGGATCTTACGTCCTCTGGGTCCAAACCCTTCTAGAGGACCTCTTCCTTATCGATGGGTGAGGTCATAAGAACGGACCTCTTAGGGTACCTGTCTCCTCTGACCGCCCGATGTCAGGTGCCCCAGCGTTTCTCCACCTGTGCTGACTCACCGATTGTGAAAGTGAAAAGTGTTATTCTTACCCGTCAACAGTCTCCTGTCTATCCTATGTCAGTTGATGAGACTTTTATATGAGTGACCTTCATATATTCAACATCTTCACAACGAGACTTAAACAGACAAGGGCAGTCTCGAGAACCCACTCATGTACACAACCACTCTTCACGACAAACCTTTCCTTAGAAAAAAAGACTCGCCACCCAGAGTGGTCCCCGAATTTTATCAGTCATTTAACACAACAGTTGTCCACACGATAGCCAGGTCGAAACGAGGGCAAAGGTCTTGTATCCGTCTCATCTAGGTCCCACTCAGAATTCCTGGAACCCCAAAAGTCTTACCGCTTACTCGTGACCGACGTTGAAGTTCAGTGGTCGAATGAACCGGAGACTGGTCTCTCAGTCGGACAGGAACCTTCGAAACTTCACTCCATAACTGAAGAGGAGAGTTCGATACCCTTCAGGATCTGCCGTAGAAGAGGGTTGTCTTCCGACAAACCAGATGTGACCTTTAAACAAGAAATCGCATCGATGGAAGTACTTAATAGAGTCGACCTAGAAGACCTATTGCACGACTGCATCGAAGGTGCAGTCGTGAACGTCGAAGTGGGAAGTGAAAATACAATACCTCTACCGAAGAATTCAATGTGAAGTACTTAGTTTGAGACGGTTCGAGTCTGAAAAGAAGACGTCGCCGGAGTGGAGAGCTTCGGAAGTGTCTTTACTTCCAAGACTTAATCCGAAAACGAACGTCCTTACAATGCCGACCAACCAGAAGGTGGACCTCGTGATTTCGAGAGAGGTGGAACCGTCATTCCGTCAAAGCGAAAAAATAGTAGACACACAAGTGACCTCATCGTGAAAAGCAAAAGAACTTCTTAAAAAGGAAACGTAAGTGTTGAACTGATAAAGTACGTTCTTCGAATCGAAAGGCCAGACAGAGTCGAAAGCTTTACAGAAGGAATGATTCGAATTAGTAAAGATCGAAAATTAAATTTCACTCTTCTGTACGATGAGAAGGAAAGTAAACTTGTGAATCTCCGGTAACCTCCGACTAACTAACCGGATTAAAGTTATAATAACATAGAGTCCCTTACCTCTCCGTGTCCCCCTCAATCTCTCCGTTTGTCGTCGCAGCGCCTCGTCAGTCTTGTGGTCTTGCAAGTGGCAAATTCAAACGACAGAATATACCCCCCATCAAGTACGACGGGACTTTGTTGTTTTATCAGTATAGTTTCTGACGACTAGAGTCCAGTGGCATTGTTATTTTATTATTACTTTTCCGAACTTTACAGTACCCCTAATGTTTTCACATCTGTGATTCACTCACCTACGACAACCTTTTTACTGTGGTTATCTGAACGAGTTGTGTCCCAACGGTCTCTGTAAGTTAGACGTAAAGAACATCGCATTATTTCACTTCACTTTATTTTGTCCCGTATGGACATAAAAAAAGCCACTCATTTTGATAGGGTCTTGGTCGTTTAAAGACATTTCTCGGTCTCATTTATGAACTTCGATTACTCAGAAAGGTAGTGTCGATGAGTCGGAACGGTAATATTACGTCTTGTCTGTATCTGGGATATTATACACACTAGTTTATCACACCGTCACTAGGTTATTTTGGGATGACTAAATCTCGAATCTGTCGTTAGCAACCCCGGACCCACTATACGTATGTTTAGTCGTACCGTTGTCCTTTTTGGTCCTCTTACGAACGTAAACCTGCAACAGTTCTACCACTCGGAACTAGTCGAGAACTTAGTATTACTTTAAAGTCGAAAAGCAAACAACCCAAGCCCAACACGTGTCAGACCTTCAAATCTTAGAGGGACGGTACCCAGTCGAGGGACTATCGGGGCCAAGAGTTAGAGGACGACGGGAAGAGAAGCCACGGCGTCTGCCATAGGGACGTAGAAGATTACGGAGTTTCAGTAGAGACCGTTGTGACTAACAGTGAGAGAACACTTCTCGTGTTCCGACGTAATAACCTTTTAAGACCCACTTACACTATCAGTGAGACTTATAAACAACTCAGTCACAAGGAAAAAAAAAAAAAATTAAAAAAAAAAAGTCACAAGGAAACCTTTACGTGCGTTAGGTGTAATGGACGGAAAGTCGGTAATTAAGGGACGGTCGGACCCTCCCCTCCGGGACCGGAATAAGAAAGTCATAATCAGACACGTTGAAAACCGGGACCCTACAGACAGGGAACTGAGTATCAATGACAAGAGGGGAGAGTCGAAAGACCTGTGCAGGAATGAAAAGTACTGACATGACATAAGTCAAGTCTAGGAGAAAGAAACGACCCCCACTCCCGTCAGCTCCTTCCTCCTTTTAACCCGTTTCCCGTTCCTCTTCGGCAACGTTCGAGTGAGAACAGGAAGTCCTTTCGTCTGTGTCGGTCGCGGTGACAACTCCCTAAAGGAGACGCCACTTCCCTGAGTTCAAGGGATGTTTGACTCCACAGCGGACGGACGGACGGAGTCTCTGACACAAGGCCCCACCAGGAGCCGAGGATACAGACCGTCTCTTGACCTCCGGTGGTGCCAAAGACTCCTTGGACCACCCACTTCGCTGTCCGGTGTCTCACATTCTCTTTCTCGGCCTCCTCCCCTAAGACCTGAACGACAGAACGTCGCGTGTGGCACCTGTCTATCTGAAGGTATTAGCTCGGAATCACTAAAGTGCCGACAGAGGTCTCTGAGCCGACCTCGGAACTCTCTCACCCGTGGAGCGAGTCGTGTACGAAGACCTCCTTACCTGCAGAAAGGATCTCTCTCCTGCACATGTGGCAGACACTACACACGTATCTGTGGGTATCGCAGGTATCGAGGGAGCTGGAAGTGTGGATGGGACAGGACTCCTCCCGGGACCCCGACCCCATATCCAGAACAGGATCCAGCCCTCTGGTCTTGAGTGGGTCGGGGTGTCGGTCCACCACCCCTTTGTGGAGACCCGAGCGACCGGTTGTAAGGATGTGAAACGAAACGGTGGTGTCCATCTCGGATTGAGTCTCAGAGAATAGGTACCTTTTAATTGGTAAAACCGGTCTCCCGATTTTGTTCGAACCGAACAAAGATCTTGTAAGGGGTACGACGACTCACAACACGGAAATAATGACCGATTACGTGATGTCTTTTAATCTCGTCGAATTGGGATCCGGAAGACAGGAGTATGAGTTTGGGTTTCTCGGAGTCGTACTCAGAACCCACCCAGGCGTCATACCTCCGTCGTCACATTGACTACTTCTCAAGAAGGTCTCCCGGACCATGAGGTGGCGGGTGGGGGTGGGGACCAGAACATCCAGTTTTAAACTTATACAGATAATCAGGACGGAGGGTAGACCACAAGACACACACACGGACGACGAGACCGACTGGAACCCACTTCACAAACGGAAAAAAAAAAAAAATTAAATGAAAACCGGAACGGCCAAGAGACAACAACGCACCCGAGAGCGATCAACACCGCGCGACCCCGATGAGAGATCAACGGTCTGGGTCCGCAGAGTGACGACCGAAGAGCAGCGTCTCGCGTCAGAAATTCCATGTGCCCAAAGGCTCCGACCCCGAGGACCCGAGGCCTCACATCCGAGTCGTCGACGCCAGGTGTCCGAATCAGCGAGGCGTCGTACACCCTAGAAGGGTCTGCTCCCTAGTTTGGGCGCAGAGGGCGTGGCCGTCCACCTAAGAAATGGTGACCTGGTGGTCCCTTCGAGCCGTAAACGGGAAAAGTTCGAGGGGGCGGAAAGCAATAGACAGTGCACTTCCGAAACCCGTTCCGCCGGGACAGAGTGTCTCCAATTGAATCGAGAGTCCTCATCCCTGCTCTCGAGTTGCAACCTTTGCTTGTCTTCCACATCCGTCGAAAGGCTAATCTTCAAGTGTGGGTCTAGGAGTGCCGAGGGAACCCTTTCCATCGAAGTAGTTCGGAGGGTCTGCTGGTCTGGTGCGGTGGTAAAGACCTAGGAAGGGAGAGAGAAGGTCTACGGTCATACCTGTCTTATCAAATACTACGAATAGGGGCGGGTGGTGAAGGCTCTGTAACTCGCCTTCGGCGTCATGGAGGTCGGCCTCTTCACGTAGGGCGGAGGGGTGGGGGCAGGGCGCCCTCGGTACACCAAGTAGGCGCTGCCGACGCCGTAGCGGACACGGTAGCAGTGGACCAAGGACCAGGAGATGCGCCTCAAGCACCAGGAGAAGCAGTACGACTAGGGCAGGGCCCTGATGCACATGTCGCAGTAGTTGCCCGAGCACAAGTTGGACGACCGGAAGGACCGGGACCGAAGGGTGACGGCCCGGTACGACTGCCTGGGGCACTCATACAGACCCGAGCAAAAGTGGTCGGGCGTGAGAGGAGGAGACCGGGCCCGTACCGGCGTCGGACGTACACGAGGGACTGGAACCCCTACGCCTCTTATCCTCCCGGGCAAGAGAAGGGGAGCCCCCACCCTTTGACCTGCGCCCGGGGACGTTCCCCTGGGACAGACACGGCGCCGCACAGACCCAACCAACTTGTTATGACAGATATGCACCCACAGACGAACTTACCTCGGAAGGCACCCTCCCCAGACCGGTCCCGTTCGGGTCGGAGACCAATCTTTCCGTGCCACTCCCGGGGTGCTCCGACCCCGGCGTACTAGGCTCGTCTTTCGCGCGACGGGGAACCCACCCCAACCCCCCAGGATCACTTCTGTCCTGACCGCGATCCACCTCTACTTTAATTTCGGGATGGGTCCGGGTCTTTGGACGTACCGTCACTGGAAATGGAGCGAACCTGCTCTGAGCAGAAAAGGACTTTTCGACCTGTCCGGCCAAAGTCCGGCACCGTCCGTAGAGAGTCATGTATAGACACCCGTTTCGGTGCCAAAAGACCGGTTCCTGAATCGATTTATATGGTTCGACACGTTCACCGATAACTCACAGCGGATGGGACCATAATTTAGGAGGCAAGGACGAGTAATGACACATACCCTTTTCGTTCTTTCACGCAATAAACTATTTCTGGAGGACACCGAATTAACAGAGTCATACTCCCTGGCCACACAAATTTAATCCTTTCTCTTTCGAGAGACTTACCGTCACCGGGGCAGGTGTGTCTGGAGCTAAGAGACTCAGGACCCCTTCCGTGCCAGTTTTACGACCCAGGACTTGATCAAGTGAAGAGTTTCTCGAGGTGAAGGACGACCAAACCCCCCCCCACCACCAGCCCCAACCCCCCGACCTAGTAATTAGACAGGGACCCCTTTCGACAAACGGGCCGAGCTAGTGTTCAGTCACGGGTCGGGTCTACCGTGGAGACGAGTGTGTACGCGGACACCTCTACCGTGTGCGACCGTCCGTCCCCGGACCACTGGGCCACAATCGCGACGAGCACCCTAGGAACCTTGTGAACAGTGGACTTCCTTTGTTTCATATTCCAATACTCACGGGGTTTGTGTTCCCATGCTTGCTAAAAGGGTCGTCGTATGACCTTCGTTGAATGTCCGAGAAAGTGTTCTAAAAGACCACGGGAACGTTCCGACTTTCTGTAATAAACAGAGTCGAATATTAAGACCACAGACGACCCGGGGTCCGTCCGAAAGAAGGGAGTGCCACGGGACCGTCCGCTCCAGGTGGGACACACTACTTCCGACGCCGTTTCCTTCGTGCTCATCCACACTTTCTTTAGTGGTCGGATCCTTCCCCCCCGACGGACCTCCTCCACGGCGGGTCCGGTCGAGACTAGTCTTGTCACCTGTCCCCGTCCCTTCCACCACCACCCCGCCCGTCCTTCTGTGACACTCACAAGGTCCGTGTCCCTCGCCGCACGTCTCTCTGTGTGCTCACAACCCCACACCAGCAGACCTCACTTCTCTTGGGTCCTCCTACCTGAACCCAACCAGTGCACCGGTCTCACGGTTTCTTCACCCCATCCTCACCCTATTACCCCCGACAGTTCTCCGTGACTCCTAAAATTTGCGTCCTCACTACTCTAGTCCAACAGCGACATGTTCCTAGTGGGGCCGTCGTCACTCGCCCGCGACGCCCGACCCCAGTTTACTTACGACCACACATAGCCCACGGATGGTATAAGTCCCAGGACTCGTCGGTCAAGTCGACACTCGTTCCGCGTGGCGCTAGGGACGGGAAGACGGGTCGAGGGCCGGATCCCGCAGCCCGTCACTTCTTGTTCTCTTCCTTGTTCCGTCAAGGTCCCTCGCTTTCCCCGAAAATTTCTAGGTCCCCGAGACCACCCACTGAAAGACCTCGCTTCGGTCTGGCAAACCTCCTTCGACTAGACTCTTCCTGGGGACTCCGGACTCTCTATTCTTCGTCACGAGTCTCCGTCGGGGGACGTCTGTCTCCTGTCTATGTCTCCGGGTCTCTGTCCTCGCACCAGCCGTACAAACTCTTTGTCCTGAGTGTGGTCCGACTGGTCTCGCACCACTCACCCCCACTCTCCCCGACCCTCTCCGCCCCCCCCGACGCCTTCGGTCCGGCCCATCCCGGACACCGGAGCACTCTTGGAACCAGAGAGAGCAGTTAAGTCACTCTTCGGTAGACTCTCCGTACTACGTTGGACCAAAACTTTTCCCATGACGGACCGAACGCTACCCCCCCTGACTCCACCTCGGTCCTCTTCGTCCTTCCACTCTCGACGCCGTCACCCGGTCCGACCTGCACCACCGCCGAGTCTGGTTCCACCTTCGCCACTCCAGTCCCCTCCTCTTCGACGACCTGAGGCTTATACAAACTTTGGTAGTTACGAGCCCAAACGGGCGTGCAATCTTAGGGGAACCCGTCGAAAACTTTTCATGACTACGGTACCCGGACGGGGGTCTCTAAGGTGAGACTAACCAGACTCCACCCCGGGACCCTAACTCCACGAAATTTCGAGGGTCCACAGGGAGGATAAGTCGGTCTAGACTCTTGGCGGTCTCACCGTCCGTCTTCCGCACTCCCTAGTCCCTCCCACGGAAGGTCTCAGAACCGCCCTCGTCGACCCTCCAGACGACCGCGGCGAACAACCTGTCCTCTCGGACCCCTCTAGTCTAAAACCTCCTCTTTAGTTCCGAAGACAAGACCGGTTTGACGTCCAGATAATGTACATTCGTCCCCGTGGTCCACCCGTCATCCATCGGTCCAGACCCCGACCACCCCTAACCCCCAGTCTCGGATCTCACACCTCCCTCCAATGACCAAAGACACTTATCTCCCGCAACCCACAGTCCGCCCTCCCTCTCCTCCGAAGGTGGGACCGTAAGGACGATGGGAGTGCACGTATACAAGAAATTGGGGAGGTACCACGGGGGAGGTCCCAGAAGGAGTCGGACCGAGGACCGTCAGTCTACGTCCTCTCTTACTCGGAGTTCCCGGACAACGAACCGAAGGTTGGGGTTTACACACTCTCGGTCTCAACAGTATAGGGTCTATGGTCGGTCGAAGAGTCTCCAAACAGAACGACAACCGGGGTTTCTTTTGACCCGTTTGTTCATTATTTCGGAGACAGTTTATTTATGGGTGTCGTCATTCCCCTCGTCGAGTCTCGTGCAGGACGGCTGGACGGGGCAGAGTCCGAGGCGTACGACGGAGGACGGACAGGGGTCAGGGTCGCCCACTGTGGAGTACGTTTTCTCTCTGTCCACCCGACGTCTCGGGGCCCTGTGGGCGTGCGGTCCAAGGTTCCCCGCCTCCGACCTTCGGGTCTAGAGTGGGACTTTCGTCTGTGATCCCCGAGGAATAATTGTGACGTCCGTCCCAGACCAAAATCTTTCTGTAGCGAAGTCCTAAGATTCCTCAAAGGATATCCCGACATTACAAAACATCCAGTCAAGTACGACACATATTAAAAAGTCTTTTCAAATACGGGTCTCCAATATTTCTTACATAGTATTACATATGTATTACATATAACCAGTCTTTTTGAACACAGGATTCCCTACTTGTCACATATTGTTGCATACGTAACACATAGTAAAACCAAACAATCATAATGACCATTTTCTTTTGTTTTGGTTTGTTTTTGGGGAGGATATCAGAGGACGTCAACGACCATGATGAAACTCGAGACTACAAGGATAAGGTTTACATCGTAGTCTTGTCCAGCGTTGGTGACGTCGAAAGACCTGGTACATCGTCAGTGAATGAGGTTGCATCAACATTTGTCCAGGTGTCTCTCGAACTTGTCTTTTCCCTTCCTTCCTGCCTGGGCCTACACCTCGAGGGGAAACTCGTCGCCCCACTCTCCCACGACGGACCTCCCCGCCCCACACCCCGTGTGCCGTCTGACCACAAACTCGCTACAGGAGTCTCTTCGTGGTGACCGGGCCTCCTCCGGTGGGGAACTTCTGTCGGGCCTGAGGTCGAGAATGGAGCCGAGGAAGAGAGAGGGACGGGGTAGGGCTAAAGTGGTGGACAGGAAAAGGACAATATTCATGAGTAGGACCCTTACGACTTTAGGAGTCCTTAGGACTTCCTAAGGTAAATTTTACATCAAGACCCACCGAAGGGACCCCCAGGTCACCAATTCTTAGACGGACGGTCACGGTCCTTGTACCCAAGCTAGGGACGAACCTCTTCTGGGGGGTGTACGGAGCTCCGTCGATTCGGGCCCGTGGTGTCGACGACTCGGACGTGCGGTGTCTCGGACACGCGGCGTCATTCTCTTCGGTGACGTTCCTCTCCCGAAGGTCCCACCGGGATCACTATTTCTTGGGTGGACGGTCGCGTCCTCTGCCGAGAGTGCGCAAACCCCAACCTTCGGCTCGTTGTCCGGTCACTCCGAGCAAGAGAAGGACGTAGACTGACGGTCCCCGGTCCGACTCCTTCTCTACGCCCAAGCTAGGGACCCAACCCTTCCAAGGGTTCTCTTCGCGTACCGTTGGGGGGTGAGGTCAAAACAACGGACCTCTTAGGGGACCTGTCTCCTCGGACCGCCCGGTGTCAGGTGTCCCAGCGTGTCTCAGTCTGTGCTGACTTCACTGAATCGCGTCTGCGTGTGTGTGTGACGTTACTCTTCGGTGTGGTGTTGTTTCTCCTCGGGGATGAGCGGCGTCAATCTCTTTCGGGTATGTGTCGTTGTTTCTAGGCCACGTCGGGGGTTTTATTGACGTCCAGACCCTGTCACAGACAGAGGGACGTCTACGAATTTCGACTCTCAACCAAAGAAAGACAGGACAGAAGACCTTCGGGTTTCGATCCATATGATGTACTAGCGTCGTCAACACCGTTGGAATCCTAGTCAACGAGGGGGGGTGGGGGCGGGGTGGCGTGGAGGTAAGAAACCTGGATTAACAAATAATGGAGTTTCGACTCTAATCTCTTGTTCTCCCGATCTTTAGTCCAGTCAAATTGGTGTAGCACTTCCCTTTCCTTTTAGTAGACGGACACCCGGCCACGGGGAGGGACGGAAACTTGGGGTGGGACATTTGTGGGCCAATATCTGTCCGGAGTGCATTGATAGACTCTGGTGGCGTCCGGACGCTGACCTCAAAGTCGACGGCTTTGACCTTATTACCTGGAGTGACGTCGCACGTCAACGAGCAGGGAGGACCTCAGAGAGAGTCACTCGAATCACTCACAGACCAGTCCGAGCAGGGAGCCGTCTTACTACAGTCCGGGCACCTTTATGTCCCGCTCGTCGTGCCCCGGCGGGGCTCACGGTACTCCACACACACCCGTGACTCACGACCTGCGTCGGTTTCTTCCCGGAACGTGTGAACCGGGGGTCCGTGACCGTGAAGGGGACCCACCCAGTCCCCAAACGGGTCCCTAGTGAACTCCTCCCACGATGTAAGAGGGAGCACGGACCGTCGAAGAGTATGGACGGTCACTCATTAGGTAGTTGGGGTCGACCTTTTACAGAGATCGAGGTCTCTCTTCTCCCACTGCTTGAACCCCCAACGGGTGGGGGACGGAAAGACGTCTCCTCTGTCCGCCGGAACACCACGTCCGGCCCCGGCCAGTGGACAAGGACGATCCCCGTCTCGAGGACGGGTCTGGTCGGTCACACGTCCCCGACACTAGGGCACCGGGGACTCTGTCATATTCGTTCAGAAACATGAACAACGGACTTTACCTTACCAACCACGGAGAACCATTGGACAGGGAAGGCGCAAGGTTCACACAGGAAAAATATAGTAGTATAATAGGACCTATGATTAATTTCCTCCGGAATAGGAGACCCCAGACAAAGTCAGAATTACAAGTACGTCACTCTGTGAAGAATCGTCCCCTTACCACAATACCCTAGTTCCGTTAAGTTTTCAGAGAAGTTAGTCAATTGTCTTTATAGATTATCTATGTACTCAACGGGAAACTAACGACAACAAGTCAGCGAGTCAACACAGGTTGAGAGATGCTGAGGCACCTGACGTCGTGCGGTCCGTAGGGATAGGAAGTGGTAGAGGGTCTCAAACGAGTTTGAGTACAGGTAACTCATACTATGGTAGGTCGGTAGAGTAGAAGACAGCGGGGGAAGAGAAGGACGGGAGTCAGAAAGGGTCGTAGTCCCAGAAAAGGTTACTCAGTCAAGAAGTGTAGTCCAGGGGTTACATAACCTCGGAGTCGAAGTCGCAGTCAGGAAGGTCACTGACAAGTCCCGACTAAGGGAAATCTAAGACCTGCACCCAGACTTAGGACGGAGACGGTGAATTGACCAGTACGCTAGAGTGTTTGAACGAATTGAAAAGACGGAATCAATGGAGTGGATATTATACTCCTGATCGTATGAGAGAGAGTATCCAAATAACAGTCTTAATTAACTGTCACACGTCACTTCCTCGGGAACCTTCACACGGACCGTATCTTCGTTAGTTATTTACAGACAATCCGGTAGTGATAATTGGGCCGAACCTAAATAACTTCTGAGTGAGGGACGATCCGGGACCCGTTAAGTAACCCGACGTCTAATGTCTGTAGCAGAGACAGGAGGTCCTTAAATGTCAGGACATCTGCTCTAGTCACGTATCAATTTACTATCCACAATACTCTGCTTCTCTTTGACACCATCGTGTTTCCGGTTCACTACCGAGACAGAGCCCGCATCGGACCCCGGTAATCTTCCGTCTCCTACACCAGGTCCGAACAACGTCCGGGTCCCGAAGGGAACACCGAGTCCACCATTGCTTAGAACAGACGGTTTAGTCCTCTGTGTCCAAACTGGGGACTTAGGCCTTCTAGGGGACCTTTCCTTTACCGTCAGGTGAGCACAAGAACGAACCTCCCAAGGTACCTGTCTCGTCGGACCACCCGACATCAGGTACCCCAGCGTTTCTCAGCCTGTGCGGACTCGTAGACTGCGTGTCGTCCTCCGCCCCTGCTCGGACTCTGGCCTCCCCTCCACGGCCACACCCAGGGACTCCCGTGTCCTCCCTCTGAACGTCTTGTGTCTCGAGGCCACAGGCCCCCCACCCCGAGAGCCCTCTCTCTCCTGTGACTTCCGCACCAAGTTCCGACGCAGAGTCACTGGAATGGACCCGCGGTGGGTCCTCGAACCCGAGACATGGTGCACTCCCGAGACCCCCCGGTCCCTTCCGAAAAAAATCCGTTTCCCTTATTGTACTAGTCTAAGTGTAAAATCTTTCAACTGAGACCTTTTGTCAATCCCCCTCCGTATCTCCACTCCGACGGTCTACGTTCCCTCTCGGACCTCCGTCCGTCTGGACCCCTGAGATCATAGACCCTGCGTGCCACTACCCCGAGTTGATTCCGGTACTCGTACCGCACCTCCCCTCCTATAACCTCAGCCCCGTATTATGCCCTCGTGCAATTGAGTCACCTCATCCACCCTCACACTCCACCTCCCAATCTTCTTAACTTCTACTGATCACCCGCAGATGGGGGCCACTGGTCCGTCTACCCACAGGGTACCCGACCCCGCCCCCCCTCTCTTATCCTTCCTCTCAAACCCCTCGTTCCCCACCCCAGTCAAGATCGTCCAACTTAACCCTCCTCCCCTTCCCCAACCTAATAAAACAGACTTACGAAAACTTGTTGGTCCATCTTTGTGCAAGTCGACGTTTTCTTCAGGCTCAACCTCGACCACCGCCCCCTTCCAACAGACCCCTCACGTCCTACTTGCCCCTACTCCCGTCGACCACCTCGGGGCTCTTTGTGGGTCCAGGTCCAACCCGCCTCTGGGGCTCCCGCACCTCGTCGGTGTCCTCCCACTGTCCGCTCCCTGGCCATTCTCTCCCGCCTCCTGACCGCAAACCTGAACCGGTGTCCCTCAAGAGTAGTTGGACTACTCCCACCAAGGGACAATGCCTCCGTCATCCCCGGTCTCTCGCACTTTGCCTCAGTCCCACTCGTCTCGCGTGTGTTGGAGCCTCTTGGAATCGACACTGTCCCTTTCGGACCTCAGAGGAGATTCGAGTCTCTTCCCTTTCGAGGCTCCATCTGCCTACTCGGGGACCCACAGGTCCCTAGCCCCATCCCTCTCCTCCTCAGACCTCCCCCAATGAAGTCGTCGGAGTCAAAGGAGACTGTACCTGTCCCTTCACTCATCCCCAGCTCTTTCCATGACCTTCAAACCCGATCGGTGACTTCCCTTACCTACTACCTCCGTATAGTACGGAGGACGGGGGTCTAAGTTTACCTAAGGTGACGTCCCACTTTAGCCAAAATCTTCGAATACTCGTAAAAAATACCCACATATCTAAAAAATTTTTCACAAACATCGAATGATACACCCGAAGGGTCCACCGTGCTCATCATTTCTTGGGTGGACGGTTATGTCCTCCGCATTCTCTGCGCCCAAACTAGGAACCCAACCTTTCTAGGGGACCTCCTCCGGTCTCGTTGGGTGAGGTCATAAGAACGGATACTGTAGGGTACTTTGTCTCCTCGGACCATCCGATGGTAGGTACCCCACCGTCTCAGTCTGTACTGGCTTCGCTGAATCGTGTGCGTCGAATGACACATGTTCCTCTTTTCTGACCTTCTGACATGAGCTTTCACAATTATCATGATTAGAAACCTACTATCTCAGTCTCCCCACCCGAAGGGGGCAAAATTTTAAGAGAAGAGAGACGTAAAAAATTTCAAAACTTGTTCATAATGAAACCTTTACTCCTTTTCTACTCATTCAAAACGAGACGGCCCCACGCTATTGCACCTTCGAAACTCGGTAGGGACACTCTATATTCGCCACCCACCTGCATCTCTCACAAAGAGAATTACGTTCACGTTGTTGGCACGTTAGTGACCGTCTTTACAGAGTCGCCCGGAAGGTTGAGGCACAGCAGAATAGTCCTTAGTTTACCTTGTTTGAAGGAATGACACCCGGAAGGTTGAGGCACAGCAGAATAGTCCTTAGTTTACCTTGTTTGAAGGAATGGTACTTGATCATGTAAGACTTTAGACACCTATACTCGGGTCCTCTCGGACAAAAAAACAAACAAACAAACAAACAAAATTTCTTCCTGTCTCTTTCCCTCCTTCCTGCCTAGGGAGTCGAGTCCCTGACCAGGCCGAGCAGAGATCGAGACGCTCCCCCCGAAGGACCCACCCACCCCAGAGCGGACCTACCCTCACACGGAGGTTCGTCTACACACGTTCTCCCTCAAAGTACCTCCCCTTTGAAAACCCTTTTTCTGACACCAGAACTTAGCTTCACAGAGACCGACCCCAGACCTTATCGTCCACCCTTACTCTTCTGGTTTTCTGTCGGGGCCAACGGGAACCACAACATTTCGAGAACATCGGTAATATCCCCCTCTCCCCAGAGGACTCCAAATACCGTTTAAGACCACCGTCCCTGGACTTTGTGCCCTGGATCCCTTCTTTGGTTCTCGTTAAAGGTAAATCCTTTGGGCGGGGTAACGGAGTAGAGGAACCCCTCTGCCACAAGAATCACGAAAAGGGAGCATGCGCACTATTGTCACTGAAGGTCTACACCAAGAAACCGAAGTCTTAGGTACTTTCCAGTGCACCAACGGGTTTGAGTGAACGAAAAAATGTAATTTCTCTTAAATTGTACGTTAGGAGACCTGAAAGGACGTTGGGAAGAAGGACCCAGTCACGGGAAGGGTCCGGGGAAAGTTTCAGGCAGTCCCACCAGACCCGGGACCAAACGGAGACTTCTGAAGGTCTGGGACTTCGAGGTGACCACGGAATTACCCCTGGGAGTCGACAGAGTCCTACTCTGTGTAGTGTCGTGGAGCCAATGTTTTAGGTTCTTTCAACGGGTATGAGGACGAGACCTATCGAGGAAGGACTCATAGACAAAAAGAACCAAAAAGTTTACTCAAAAAAAAAGGAATAACATCTTCGGTGTACAAGTATGACCTTATAAATTCTTCATATTCAATTAATTTTCAATGACACTAAAATGATGTACTCTATTGGTAATTATGAACTCTGCGTGTACACGCAGACATAGACACATTCACACTAGAAGTGGTGTCACCCGAACATCAGATGCACGACAAACTCCTAGATGAAAGGGGACATTGTCAGACGGTATCCACAAAGGACACAGTTACTGCCACGTGAAAGTGCCGCATACACTACAGTCGACAACCAGCGTGTAAGTACAGGTTGAGAAACACTGGGGCACCTGGCATCGGGTGGTCCGAGGAGACAGGTACCTTAAGAGGTCCGTCCTTATGACCTTACCCAACGGTAAGGAAAGACGTCCCCGATAAGGGCTGGGTCCCTAACTTGGACCCAGAGGACTTAACGTCCACCTAAGAAAATGATACTCGGTGGTCCCTTCAGGCGGGTTGATACAGGATTTATTGGAATATACATGGTCCATTAGGAACGGATGGTTTCAAACAAACGAAAATTTTAAAGACACTACTCAAGAAGACCACAGACAAGAAGACCATAGACATAAGACGTCTGGTCTAAAAAAAAAAAAATGAAGAGAAAACTTGAAAATCTTTTTTAATATTACTTGATGAACTCTGTCAGTTTTCCCATAGTTCCTATTATACTACTGGTAAGCACACAAGTGGAGAGTCGAAACATTTAATTTTTTTTTTTTTTGATGTTTCCAATCGGGGAAACATACGGGGTGGGAGTGGGATGAGGTAAGGTGGGGATCGGAGGGGTGGTGGGGTCTCGACTAGTAAAAACACCCAGTGTAGACGAAAAGTGGTAGAACCACACCTCTCGTACAACTTATAAACTCCCGTCACCAAGTGTCAACGAACACCTAAGTATTCCTCTTTTGTGTCTAATGGTCAGGTACTGTTGTCAGGACCATTTTTTCTTTTATTGGGAACTAAGGTAAAATTTGTCTTGGGTCATTGTAAGTCTCGACACTTAAAACTGGACCCACTTGACCTGACAAACTACACTATTAGGGGTCACTTGTAAGTGTTCTTGACTTCGTCAGGGACCCTTTAGATTACATCCGGTTTTATCATCAATTATTCAGTCTAGGAGTCACTTTATAAATGACCATGTATCCTCTCCTACGTAAGTCACTTTTGTCAAAAACATCGTACCTTTATTTTCCAGTAGTCTTCGCTACATTGACACGCCACACCTGTTAATGAGTGAAAAGGATCCCATTAAAAGGGTTCCATTTAACAATAGCAGCCACAACCGTATTGAGACTTGCCTTAGGGGTACAACAACCGTACTTCTACAGGACAGGGGCACGCACCTCGACGATGAAAGCTTACTGCCGGCGGAGACACCATACAGTGTTGGCTCCCGTAGGGATCGGACTGGGGTTGCAGAGAGAAGGAATGTCCCCCGTCAGGGGTTTCCTTTACGGTGATTCCTTAAGTAGCTCTCAAACGTCGACTTCGGGCCCGTCCACCACATGTTCACGGGGTTCACGACGTCGTAGTTCGGACTGGCTCGCGTGGTGACGTCCATGCGACACGGGTGGGCCCGGGACGAGCGGGGACGGGGGCGGTGTCGGGAGGTGTGAGGGGCTGCCCGCGGTAGTGGGCGTCCTGAAGACTTGCGCGGGACGAGACCCGTGCGTCACTGGCGACGTCGAGAGGGAGGGCGGAGGTGTCCGCCCGTCCCTACCCTTTCCCACAACCCAGAGCCGGGTCCTGTGGATAGTGTACTCAGCCGAAACGGTGCGACCGACCTCTCGGGGTGGGTCCGGGAGCGGGAAGAGGCGAGGTACAGGTACAGACTTTGACTCACCTAAAGACGGGAAGGACGGAGTGTCGAAATAATGACACACTTCCCATGAGCTCCGTTTCGACATCTTTCAGTAAGACCCGTACAGATCACGGACTGCAGGAACTCCCCGTTCAGGTCAAAGTGTCTTTAACCTCTAAAGTGGACGAAAGAAGGATCGTAACTCCTGGTACCTTCGGGTACCCGCAGGAGTCCCACCCACCCAGTACGATTGCACCTACCGGTCTCCCTTTACTTCCCCAATAGGAACTTCCTTTTCTTGTTGAAAAGAATTTTTGTTTTGAAGATCTCCAGACTGGTAACATCTTAAGTCGGTTTTTTCGGTAAAGGGGTAAAATACACGTCACTAAAAAGGGAAAACCAAAAGTCTAAAGAAACAAGAAAACTCAGAAGACACGGTTTTTTTTTTTATTTGAACATCCATTTATAACGCGAAGTAGGACTGTTCTCTTGAAATTACGATTTAATGTCTTTATGTTCGCACAATGAACCAGGGAAAAAGTGTACTCACACACCCCCGACCTCTCCCCGACGTCTCCTTACTTGACGGAGGCTCACAGCCTTCCATAGCAGTCGGACTACGACACCTTCGTAGACCCGAAACACTCTCCAGGCTCGCCGACTTTCCACCGAAAAGACACACCCGACGCGACGGATGGAGAGCCTCTTTTCGTCAGTCAGAGGTATAGGCCCACGGCACCAGCCGAGGGCTGTCGACGACACAGGGCCCGTGGAGTCGGGTGGGGTAGAGTAGTAGCAGCAAGGGCACCAGTGGGGGTCTCTACCGAAGCGGTATCGTGGCTCAGAGGGACCTACTCCTTAATTCCGACAGACAGAAAGGTAGACAGACTCTCTCGTTCGACTTCGGGAGGAGTCGATGAACGATGAAGAGTTCCCATTCCCGGTTCCACCCGTCTCCGGTGCCCTTAACGACAGAAGGCACCCCAGAAGACAGGGACCCAGTCGAACAAAGGCTCTAGACATAATCTTTGATTAAGTTTCTCCCTCCGTGGGTAGATCGGAATGGGGACTCCGAACCCTTCGGTCGACGGAAGTGGAGGGTCCACGGCACCAAGGAGCCCCATAGGGCCACACCACCTCGCTACGAGTCCAGTCGTGACCTTCCCGTCACGACAGGGCCAGTGTGGCCCCTGGTAGAGAGTCTCGGAGACGAGAGACGAAATATTTTTCCGAACAAGGAGGATCGAGCACTCCTAAGTTATACTTATAGACAGACAATCACCTCCTTACCCACTCGCAACCCCTACACGACCCAAATGTCTCCGACCTGGTCTTTGTCCCTTCCCACTCGAAACATCTTTCGTGAGCCCGTTGGTGTCACCAGGAGAAGAGAGAGGAGGGATGGCGGCCCGTAAATGAGTGGCGGAGGAGGAGTGAAGGAGGCGTCTTACTAGGCTCCCTCCATAAGAACTCACGATCATTTGTTTGAGTTTGAGTCTCTTTGAGCTCACTGTTACGGACACGCACCGGACAAGGACAGAGCCCTTTGCACACGACCGTCGGTAAGGAACCTCTAGCGAACGCCACCGGGCCCGGTAGATCCGTGGGTGCCAAAACCCACTCGCCTCAGGGGTCGTGTGGTCTCGACCCGAACACCAACCATCTCGGTTCCCCGGACAACGGGACGACCTCTCTCACCCGTAGTCAGGAGGACGAGCCCACTTCCCCGGTGACAAACACGGGTCTAGAGACGAAGGAGAGAGGGCCTTCTCAGACACCTTAAACTTTGGTAGAGAAACGGGAGTCGAGACTACCCACGGTGCGTATAAGGGACTGTAACTGAACACCCACAAGGAAGGTCGGACCACCAGACACTCACCCAGAAGGAAGGTTGGTCCGACGAAAGAAGAACTGTAGCTCCCGGCGTCTTCGTACACCTTCAGGAGTCCCACCCATCCGGTACGACTGTGCTACCAATCCCGTAATCCGAATACACAATCCAAGAAAAAAATAAAAATAAAATAAAAATAAAAATGAAATAAAATGAAATGTTATGACATAACCAAAACGGTATGTAACTGTACTTAGGTGGTGCCCACATGTACGCTAGGGTTTGTACTTGGGGGAAGGGTACACAATCCAAGAAAGACGTGTTCCTCCACCTCTACAGACTGGAACCGCTTTGGAGTATAAGGAGGGGTGGAGGGTTGTGTATGTGCGTGTACCTGCGTGTGTGTGTGTCCGACTCTGGTGACACCCGACGAATCCGGGGACGGTCGAACACAGCAGAAAGAGCACGGGACAAACTCGTGAACAATACATCAGTGAGTCGCCACAGGCTGAAAAAAGATGGGGTGCCTAAAATCAGGTGGTCCGAGGAGACAGGTCCCTTAAGAGATACGTTCTTATACCCTCACCCATCGGTACGGGAAGAGGTCCCCTAGAAGGGTTGGGTCCCTAGCTTGGGACCAGAGGACGAGCCGTCCGTCTAACAAATGTAGACTCGGTGGTCCCTTCGGGTGGGCCCGTGCCGGAATGGGGTCTAACAAAGACTCGACCCTGGTCTTACGACCTCTACAGAAAAAACGAATATTAAAATTAATGTCACTTACTCCACACTCTACTTTCGGATATGCGTCTCGTACCAGGGGAACCCTGGATGATCGACACAAGGAAAGAGAAAGACACGACACCACAGGGGTGGACCCCGCCATCATGGACAGAGGAGTAGACATCACAGTCTCGGAAGTGAGGCGACTGGGAACGATTCGATTGGGGTCGGAACCGAGACCCGACATCACCACTTCCCCTCTGCCGGGACTGAGTGCTCGAATGGCGGGTCCGTCCTGTCTATGTCGAACTACCCACGGCGACATCCCTCCCACCCGTCTTCGGGAGTCGGCGAAGAACCTCGGACTCCCGGTTCCTTCCCGGGGACACAGAGGGACCTCCTCCTCCGTGCTCGGGGTCCTCTGGACTCACGTACCCTAGGCCACTCGAACAGGTCGAGAAGGTCCGAAAGGCCCCTTCGCGAAACCCCTACCTGTGACCATCCCTTGGACCTCCTCCTCCCCTCTTCGGGGGAGGGAGTAGACTTTGGTCCTCCCTGGACCCCCCTGGGACTTCAGTCCTCGTGGGTTTTATTGGAGGTCCCTCCTGGGAACCAGGAAAGTCGCTGACGGTATCGCGCGAATCCTCCACGACACGGGTGTCGCAGAGCGTGCCCTCGGCGATCTCGACCGCGTCCTCTCCTCGGTCCCCACCACCCAAAGTGGTCCTCCACTCGCACCTCTCTCCTGGGAGACCCTCGGGCACACCGGTGACACAGTCCCCCTTCCCTGTTTCACTCGGAGGACGGGCGACCCCTGACCCGTTTTCCGATCGAAACCCCACATTCAAGGGTCAGTCACCCCACAGTCCCCGACACCTTCCGGGTGTACAAAAGGAGGAGGGGGACTGCCGACCACGGGCCTTACTTCATAGGTCCGTTCACTCCCGCCAGAGGGGGCCCCGGACCGCGTAGGAAGTGGACCGCCGGACGTCTGGATGGGGTCCGGAACGGGGACCGTGAGAGGGTCGGGGTCAGGGTGTCGGCGAGTCTGGTCCGCAAGTACTCGGTACCCAGACAACCGGAGGATCCTCTCGGAGGTTCGGAGGACGCACCTACCTGGAGGGGTGGGTACACGCGGTGGTGAGCTGGGTCCTCGGGGCGAAGACTTGTTCAGACATTCGGTGTCACCCCCGTCGCAGAACCGGACAGGACAGAGACGTTTATCCGTTCTTTGAGCCTCTGGCCGTGAGACCTGTCGTAAACGTCGAGAGCCAACCGACATGAGGACGGACGAGGGCCTTCCTGTTCGGCACAAGACTAAACTGACGGGTCTCTCTGAGCGGGTACCACTTTGGGTAGAAGGGTCTAAGTGTGAACCGGAGAAGTGCCTCCGACGTTCCCCTCTCGTCTCCTGTCTAAGCGAATCGGAGACTGTCGAGAGTCTCTTACGGTCCGCGGAACCGTGGAAAGACGACGACTCGTGTACGGAGACTGTCGAGAGTCTCCTACGGTCCACGGAACCGTGGAGAGAAGATGACTCGTGTGTGACAGGACCTCGTGGGTGGAATTTAGGGAAAATGTTTTATCACACTCACCTTCTCTTCGACGAGTTCTCGGATCTCGTCCCTCCATCAGGGGGAATCCCCAAGGGAACTATCCCTCCCCCAACTCTTTGGGGTCTCGACTCCTTCCTATACCTTTTCTACCAGATGTCCCGACCAAGGTGCCACCCTTACACAACGCACTCCGGGTCCTGCGTCCTTCGAATCGACGGACGAGCAGCCCCGAACAGCCTAACATGTGACCCTCGTTCCTTTTGGATGAGTAAGTAAGTAAGTAGGTCTAACCACTGTCTCTCCAACTGGTCCACAACCACGACCGTGGACCGGAAGACAAATAACGGGAGGGACAGGGAAAGTACGTAGGAAAAGAATGCGACGGAAAGACCGAGGGTTCCTCTGAGACCGCGACCCGATCGTAGAGACTTCACACGAGTAAAGGGTGTCCGGACACAATAGTGCTCGGAGACTTCGACACCCTTCTTGCTCCCACCTCTGGTCGAACTGTGGGGGCGACCAGACTCGGTCATAGAGAGGAGTGAAAGGGATGCACAGGAGACCCCGCCCCCGACGCCCCCCTCTCCAGACGGAACGGTCGTCTCGAGGACGGCCCGAAACCTTTCCGGTGTGGGGAAGTCTCACCAGACACGAAGGACTGGACATCAGGCCAGACACGAAGGAAGGAGAGGACGTCGGGGGGCGGGTGAAGTCAGTATTGGACTCTATTTCAACCAATACCTTTGATCACCTTTATTTTCGACCACACTTGAGTCCCGGAAAGTTTTTATGTATATTGTTCGAACATAAATGTCATAAAGTTTGACAAAACTTGTGCATTACGGGGGTTCTATTTAACAATGCCTCCGATAAAATTACTTAACTTTTTCTTTGCCAAGAGCTACTCAGGTAGACAACCGTCTACCGAGAAGGACTTGAACTCGAAACCCTTATCGACGAAAATCGACGAAAGCTCGGGAATAAATTCGAAACACGAGAACAAAGTCTAACAATGAACACAGCAGGTCTTCCCTTCCCCTCCCGTAAAAAAATTTAGTTTATAGTATCGAAGTTTGTCAGGGTTCGGTTTTTGATAGGGTCGTTGTCCAATTATTGACAAACGTTTAATCACCCTAAAGACCAGTTGTGAATTCGAGTCTACTGAGAAGACGATAAAAGCCGATTCACCTATAATAGAATCTCGACTTTCCAGGAATCTCCCCCTGAAGGACGTCGGGGCACTGTGCGCCAAGAACTGAGGTGAGACTTGAGAAGTTCACAAGTGAAAGAGAGAGAGAGAAAGTAGTCGGTGTCAGACCGTTCAAGGTAGTCCGGGCGGGAATCCCAAAAAACCGGAGACCCCCTTTACTCCGCATCGAGACAGGGTAGAGTTGGACAGTCCAAAAACCTTGACGACGAAAGAAGACAGGAGAGTCATTTGGTCTCAGAGTCGGGTGAGAAGGGAGTCCCCTCGTCACAGGAAGAGTCCGCTCAGTCAAGGTCGGAAAAAGAAACACTTTGTTCTATTCTCCGGAGTCCCCAGCGGCGGATAGGGGGAAAGACCTTACTGACACTGGAGCCCCCAGAACAGGGAAGGTCCGGGAAGGTCGTGTGTGCGTCGCTTTGCGACCCGGCGACCCCTCCTCACCACGACCTCGCACCCAAGATCCAGGGGAACTGGGAGGACGGAGGCACCCCTGCGGGGGGGGAGTTCCAGACGGAACGCCGAGAAAGTCGCAGACGTTCGCCACGTAAGCCTTTTACCTGGTGGTGACAGGGACCCAGTTATTGACACAGCCGCTCTTGTTGGTCTTCATGAAGCAGGACAAATGTCATTCAGTCGAAGGTTTACGGCAGGAGTGGGACGCCCCTCGTGAACGGCAAACGGAACGACGACCGTCCTGCCACGGACCGGTGCGTCTGGAGACGGAAAGACGGTCTCGAGAGGGACCAAGGTGTGCCCGGGTGAGGGTGCGGGAACGGAGCTCGCGGATCTTCGACGGAGGTCGACTAATCGAGATTCGTTTCCCGGCACAAGACCCGAGGGTCCGGACCACAGCTCGAGTCATCGGTTCTTCCGTCGGTGGGAGGGAGTCGACGTCCATCCACCTCCCGTAAATCGCAGCTCCCGACCTCCCTGGCGTCCGTCAGTCACGGGACTGGGAAGTCCGCTCTTCTCCGCCGCCCGGTCCTCGGGGGTCCTGTCGGGTCCGGGGTGGGCGGGGGTCCCTTACCGGCGCGTGGAGTCTGGACCCCCGCGTCCGGCCGACCCCCCTTGGTGGTCCACCGAGAGGCCGGGGAGGGACGAGTCGGGAGCCGGACTCACAAGGACGTACCCTCCAACGTTCGTGGGGCAGGACCCGAGGGCGTGCCGGTCCGTCAAGAGAGTCGTTACCGCAGACGGGACGAAAGGACAACGTCTACATGTATCGAGAGTAAAGGAACGTGCGGGAGTAGTACCACCCTAAGGTGAAGGACGTGACGAAACTTCTTCTGACCTGTTCACTCATGTGCGGTCCTGGGGACGAGGTCCTCCCCACGTACTGGCCTCGCCCCCACCCGAGAGACAGAGACAGGACCACGGTCCCCGGCTGGAGTAAAATGATCTAGAGGACGCTCGTATACCTGACTGGTCCCTTCTTTGTCGTCTCCGGGCTTACAGAGAAGTACTTTATTTCGTCGGGGAATTTCAGTCAAGGTGTCCATTTCAACACTCAACCTGTCTGGGAGGACCCAGACTCGCCCGGGTCCTTTTTACGTCCGGGGGGTCGTCCCTTCGCGTAGGGTCCTCGTCTGGGTACGGAAATTCCCTTCTCGAAATTAACTTTCAGTAACGTAGGGTTGGAACGTCTTTGGGTAAAAATTGAAAGACCGATCCTGCATACACCCCAAAAACAAGTAAACCCACAAAAACACACGCTATTAAAAAAATTGACCAATTAGTGGTTACATACAATTCTAACATCTGTTTAAGAAAGACGAAAACTTCATAGAGTAAGTTTCTACGTTTACACTAGCCTTGAGGCTAGTGTTCTGACGTATTTAGGACTCCCCTTTTTATATCTACGACTTACATATTAATTTTAAACTTTAAAAAATTCTTCTTATTTTTATTCTATATTCTTTTGTTAAAAATTACACCATCAGGGGCGAATAGACGTCCTCCGTACAAGGTCCTGCGAGGCACCTACGGACTGTGGAGGCTATCATGTCTTGGGATGTATCTGTTACACAAAAAAAAAAATTATGTCTACACGGATACTATCCCCGAAGGACCCATCAAGTCGACCATTTCTTAGACGGACGTTACGTTCTCTCGGGCTAAACTAAGGACCCAGTCCTTCAAGGGGACCTCTTCCCTATCCCGTGGGTGAGTCATAAGAACCCGAAAAGACCCCCGAGTCTACCATCTCTTAGACGGACATTACGTCTCTGGACTTAAACTAGGGACCCAACCCTCCTAGGGGAACCCCACCCCCACTCCCCACGTACCGTTGGTTGAGGTCATAAGAACGGATCTCTTAGGGGTACCTGTTTCTTCGGACCGCCAGACACCAGGTACCCCAGTGTTTCTCAGCCTGTACTAACTCGTTGATTCGTGTCGTGTCGTATGGATACTATTTCAAATTAAACACTTAGTCCGTGTCATTCTCTCATAGGCTTGCCGATCGTACTAGTGAGAACGTGAAACCTCGACAACAATTCATCGTATTCTCAATGAACTTGTATCCGTGAGACTATGACACCGTCAGCTGAACCAGTGGTTTTACCATCATACACGGCGTACTTGCACGACCTGTTTCCCTACCAAGTGCAGAGTACACCTGTCTCGGTCCACACTCTAAAGTAGTACGAAGAGTCCTCTCAAACGCGAAATTTTGAATAATAAAGACCTTAAAAGGTCAATTATAAAAACGTGGTTCCGACTGACGTCCATTGACTTTGGCGCCTTTCGTTTTGGTTCCTATTCCCTCTCTGACGACATCAACGACCTCCCAACTCCTCTCCGACGGACGGCCCGAGGAAGAAAGTGTGTGTCAGACACTCTGTTTGTGGAACTCGTCTTTGTAACATAAAGGTGGGAAAACTAACCAGAGGAACAAGCACAGTAGTAAAAAATACTCAAAACGAGAAGGACGTACATGACTGAAGAATCCCTAGAAATCGAGGACTGGTCTATAATTCTCTAAAGAGATCGGAGACAAGGATCGAACGTAGACGGGGGAAGACAGAGTGACCAGGTGGACCGAACTGGAGTAGATCCCCTTCTTTTTGGGGTACTCATGACCAGTGGAGTCCGACGACGTTATTCTACGGTATCTGACCCTCCGAATTCGTAAATCAAGAGTGTCAAGTTCTCAGACCTTTCAGGTTCTAGTTCCATGGTCAGTCAAGGTAGGGAACGCTCCTGGGAAAAGGGTCGAACGTTTACCGGGATAGGAATACACAGGGGTGGGTCGTCTCTCTCTCTTTTCGTTCGAGAGACCATAAAGAAGTATTCTCCAGCACTCCCACCCCGGGAGCGTCATCTCAAGTACGGGAATCCTTCTCTGCACGCGTCACGACTCTCATGACTCCCGGTGACCACCCCGTCACCTCAACCGACCCTGGTGACAAAGGCACAAGAGTGAATCACGTGTCTTCTGACAGTCGTCCCGGAATAGAGTTGGAACATTGTTCGGACGTCCCATCCTCTCTATGAGGGGGGTAAAACGTCTACTGTTTTCAGCCACAAGTGTCTCCAACTCGTTCAATGGGATAGTGCACCGATTCTTCCCCCGGACACTAAGTCCGGAATCAGGCCTCGCCCGAAGAGGACGGGACAGACCTTCTGAGGTGGTGGGTCCGAGAATGGACGTACGGGACCTAACGGACACCAGGTAGGTTTACCCCACCTAAAGGAGGTAGTCACCTAAAGGACTACCTCCACCGAACTCCGGGGGTCAAGGAGACTAGAGTCCCGTCCCCTCCACGACCTGTCAGGGGTCTCATGTCCGACAGACACGTCAATTATGGTAGAGACAAGTCGGGACCTAGTCACCCCGTAGGTCGAGCACATTCTCCTTAGGGGGTCCTACTCCCGTAGAACTTGACTACAAGTCTCTTCCCATTCCTCCGTCAAGGCGGAAGGGAGCTAGACGAAGGGTGGAGGGGTCTGAGGTGAACGTCAAGGTGTCGGTCGGGTCCTCTTCCCATGAACGTCGACACGGTCCTACCACCGGTCCGGTGACGAGGTCCCGTCGACATCCCCTAGTCCTTCGTGCCGTGGGGACAGCCCCTCGTCGTAGGTGAATGAGTACGACCCGGTTCCACCTCAGCCCGTCTTAAGGAGAACGTTTGGGAACTGGCAAGGTGTTATGTCTTTCCTTTTGATTTCGAGTCTTGCGGGGTTGGAGAGCGGGTCTAAGAAAACGACAGTCCGTAGGGAGGTTCCGACTACCGGTTGTGGTTCGGCTTGTCTTTCAGGGACGGGAGGACCTCGGACCCCCACCTCGCCCGCCCCGTCTGTAGTCTGTCCCCGTCTTCCTTCGTCCGCTGAGGGCTGCGTACCCGACACTACCCCACAATCACGCTCGAGTACCACAACCCCCGACCACGCCCCGGGACCTCCGGCCGCTCCTTGGGCCAGGACGCCCCGGTCTCCGTCTCACCTCGGGGCTCGGGGTGCACAGGGGAGAGAAAGTCTCACGTCGAGGAAGAGCGGCGGGTGGTGCCACTAGGAGGAGTAGGACGAGACGAAGCTCCCCGACGAGAAGGAGTAAAAGTGCAGGCAGTACAAGCCCTGGGTCCACGTGAGGTAGACGTGCCTACTCTGCCACTCGTGCCCCCGTCGGACGGTGGTGAGGGAGGTGCCGACCCCAACACCCCGCCCCCCGACGGACGTCCAGTCTGGACCCGTGAGTCCAGTGTGTCCATACCCCGGGTCGTCGGAGAGACACTGCTCGGGGAGGGGAGGGGGGGCGGAGGGTACTTCCAAGTCAGAACAGGTCTCGAGACACAGTGAGATGCTCCGTGACCCCACGGGAAAGACAGATCGCCGGTACCCGGACCTCTTCCCACTACCTGTTTCCCACGGGACGGGGCGTACCGTGTCCGTCCCAGTCGAAGGGTCACTCTCGCAGAAATGCTAGGCTAGGACTCTCACCCCAGCCCTCTGTCGGGTCGCCCCTGGGGGTCTCGTCACCCGCGTTCCGGCCAAGACCAGGGGTAGACACCGGAGGGCGGATGGGGGAGGAAGGCGGGCAAGTGTTGAGGAAGAGACCCTCGAAGTTTTGACGACCTCGGGGGTGGGGACCGTGGTGGCGACGGTGGAGATTTGGGAGGATTCCGCAGGTCTTCGGAGGACCACCGGTCAGGCACCGACACTACACCCGTAAACAAGGGAGAAACCGAAACCCCAGAGTCACTTCCCGGGGTCCGCCTTCCCCATCGGACTCAAGACCCCCCTCCAGCACTCAGGTAGGAGTTGTCAGTGGAGCCCCAGAAGCCCCCCTGTAACCGGCCAACCCATCAGTCGGAATCGACCTCCGAGTATCCTTCTGAGTCGGAAGTGACGACGACGCCGGGGTGGCGACTCCCACACCTCTAAGTCGCACGTCTCCTCCTACCATACGGCCGACGGTTCGGTCGTAGTAACCCTAGACCCCGTCAGGGGCCACCGAATCCTCCAACGCACGGAGAGTCGTGGAAAAAAAGAAAATATTGATAATCATGGTAATATTTTCTCACAGACATTTTTATCATCGGCTACCCCAAGTAGGTCGGTACACAGACACGTCACGTGTCTGGTCGAAGACAGACACTCTGGACGTCCCTAGGGTCTCCACTGGCAGACCGGGGTGGCCGACAGCCCTGCGGTGGCCCGGTGTGTCCGACGTCGGATCCACCCAGCCCTCCGTTTAGTACCGGGACCAGGAGCAGCAAGAAGGGGGAGTTCCGGTAAGGATTTCCCTCGGCGTGACTTTCCTTCCCTCTCTCCTCAGCTCCCGGACGGCGCGCACCGTTCCCGTAGGGCGAGAACTGGTCATACCACACCAGGGTCGCGGAATCCGACACTTGTCTCAACCTGACCCGACAGGGGAGCCCGGGCGGGGTAAGGAGGTGGAGTGTCTCTGGTGGTCTATCCGGGGGCCAGTCCGAGGACGGTTCGACGAAGGCGGAACAGGAGATCGGCGAGCGGTCGAGGAAGACCTCTTCCCCTGTCCTTCCCTGGCTGGATGAGGGGGTCGAGAAGAAAGGACACTCTGACCCGACCCCCACCACACCCGAGTCACTGTTGACGACTCCGACGGAGCCCAGTGTAAACAGGGGTCTCCTCGGGTCCTTCCGGAACCGGCGCCGGCTCCGACTCGCCAGACGGCCACGCCGGGGAGATTGGACATGATTAGGGAGAGGAAGGAGGAGACACGACTGGAGAAGGAGGACAAGTGGAGGAGGCGACGTGGACCGGTCGGGGGGATGCGGCCCGCGAGGAACCGGAGGGGCCGGCCGCCCTGCCTGGCGCGGTCTCGTCAGAAAAGTGAACCAGGAAAAAAAAAACAGACGTTTCACCAGTATCGTCGAAGTCTCAAGGGTGTTTGGCTAGGAACCGAGAGTGTTCGAGTTCGAGGGGTGCTCGACTCCGAGGGGCGCGGGGTCGGAAGTCTCACGAGGGTGTGTGTCGAGCCGCGACCCGGGTTTGGGGGGCCGGTCCTGAGTGAATTGTGTTGTGGTCTAACGTACTGATCCTCGTCGTCGAAGCCCCGGACGACTGAAAGAATGTACAGGGAAGGACGGACCTCCCTGAATGTGTCTGCACGGACACACGGGTGGGCTTCCTTTTTACTACTAAGGAAAACAGAAATCGTGAAAAATACTCTCTTTCTCTTCTTTTTTTTCTCATCATACATCTATTCGAAGTACCGAAATTTTTCCTTCGTAAATGAGGTAAGTGGAGTTCGATTGCCTAAAGAGAGGGGTTTTTGGTGTCGTCACTTCACGAACTGACTTTCATACTAACAAGAACAAAAGTCCCCTATCTTGTTAACTTTTTCCTTCTCTCTTCTACCCGATTTTTTTGTTTTACCTACTTGTACTTTCGGCAAAAACCGGTGGGGAAGAGAGATCCGACCCGATCGGGGAAACGGTGCGGTCTGGTTCCCTTCCGTCTGGGCATGGTCATACACCAGACTTCCTGGGACTCGTCGTAACGGTGAGTCTGTGTTTGGCGTAGGGTCGTGGTGGCAGGCTAGGCAAGAGTACTTACAGATTTGGCTTTTTCGTTGTGTTGATGAGACTTTGAAAAAAAAAATTACAGAGTTCATTTTACCGACTTGTAACGTCTCTTTTTTTTTCTTGAGGAGTACCAAAAATAAAAACTTTTCTAGTAGGAAAGATAAAAAGCCACTGGCTTCGACGAAAGGAAAAAAGGGATAAATTTTAGTGAAGAGACCGGAGACCAAAGGAGAAACGACAGACAGACCGTACTGATTGCACCTCCGGTGACAGAGGTCCGGTGCGGGGGAACATGATTGACTCAGCACTGCGAACACGCACCTGCCTGGCCGGGTCTGCGGACCAGCCCCTGGGTATCCTCTCTCGGTTCTCCCGGACACTGGAGGGTGACGGGTCCTCCGTCACCGTCCACGGACCTACCCTGAATTTTGGAGCGACTTCTGCCTACGAGTGGGGAACACCGGACCCTCCGGGCTCTAGTCCCGACCTCGGGATTCTTCCCAGGAACTGGTGTCGTCGGAGCACGGGGCACACTTGTACTAAACGGAGACTTAAGTGTCTTAGTTAACGGACGGAACATGAAACACCCGAGACCCACGCATCTTACTAAAACCCCCACCCCCCCCCCTACCTCTACTNTAAAACCCCCCCCCCCCCCCCTACCTCTACTTTCCCCAAAATAAACATAAGGCTTAGTGGCCAATATAAGGTTGACTAGTAAACCTTCTTACACTTCCTTTCTTCAAAAAGGTCAAGTTTTACGGAATGTGTTAGTGCTCTTCTTTTGCTGAGCCGAAGTCCGCTCGATATGCAAAGGAAATAAGGGAGACGAAGGGTAGACCCGCAGGGTGGAGGGAGCGAGAGGATCACGCCACAGGCAAGTCGTCACAATGACGGTTCACTTGGTCGGTGTCGGGGTGGCAGCTGGGGGAGGAAGGAGTAAAAACATCTAGAGGCGTCAGCCAAATGAAAGCCTACAAAGTCTGGGTATTTACACGTGCAGAGGTACAGAACAGACATAAAATTGGACCCTCAGGCACCTGGACACACCCGACGGGCACTACGTTTCCGTGGTAGCGGTTCAACTCTCTGTGGGTGGGCAGGTCACCTTGGCCGTCTAAGGATTCGGACGCCGTGGCTCTGACTGATCACAAAGGTAAACGTGTGAACACACAACTCAGATTAAGCTTCCTCCCTTCCGGACTTCTGGTACTCCCCTCCCCTCCCCTGCCCTTTGCGCGTAATTTACGCCTTCGGTGTCTTTAGACTGACGGCTGGCAGAGTGTGTCCCTTAACAAAAATTTATTAGTGGTGTTTGGAAAAAAAAAAAAAAAAAATTAGACGAACCCCACCCAAAACCCTACTCCAAGTGCTTTAGTCGGGTCCCACCCCTCTCTAAAGCAGATAGACACACTAGAAAGTCTTTTCATTCACCTTGTACGACGGAGAAAAGTTAAGACAGTCACGAAGGTGTACCTTTGGTTTGCGTTATTTTAAAAAGGTTTTGGACAAGACCGACTCGGGGGGCAGAGAGTGCCTCAGGGGGGAACCCACCTCGATTACCAGGCCAGTTGTACTTACACGAGACAACCCCACAAAGAAAGTAGCGAAAATTTCCCGTAAACACGTACGAGGGAAAACGTAGTAGTGGAGATTTCCTACAAATGTCGGGAGAAAGCCTGTTTGACCGGGGTGACCCAGAGAGAGAAGAGACCGAGAAAGACGTCGGACTCATGGAAGGGACCACGCACACCTAAGGGTCAACCTTGTCTTTCTTTTGAGTAGTCCAGACGTTTTAAACGAAGAGGTCAACCCGGACCCTCTCTCTGGAAAAAAGGGAGACGGGTGGGTGGTTTTTCGTTTCACTTCGGTCTCCTTTACTGACCCTTGAAGGTGTGTGTAGGACCCTACACCGAAACTCCACGAACGGTGGTGGGGAGTCTACAAATCCGTTTCTTGGGAAAAGAATCGTTAGAAGACTCAGTCAGTCGAAACTGGACGGAGACGACACGACAAATGCGATATCAGTTCGGACGTCAAACCCGAAAAAAGAGAGTTACGACAAAAATTTAGATCAGGGATCGTAAACAAGGGATACACGAAGGGGGTGGCGTGGTTGGGGTGGGGAATGTGACTACTTTATTTACACCAACAACTTACTGGGATCTCGTAAAATCTTTCGGGAGTGAGACGACACAAGGGAGTTCCTAGATAGGGTCCCTCCTCTCTCACGAAAACGATACGAGGGAAAACGGTCCCTCCTCTCTCGTCCTGAGCCCTTTATAACAGTTCATAAACTTCCGGAGTTTTATGGGGTAGAAGTTCCCGTAAAAAAGAAATTTACTTAGTGTAACCAAGAAGAGGGGTACCTTAAAGATTCCTTATGTCATCTAATACGATTTCTATATAGCTTAAAACAAAAGTTCAGGAGTTTTATCTTTGAGTGACAAATGTGGACTCGTATGGTGGATATAGAAAGGGTCTCTCAGAGGAAGACTGTAGGTTACACTAAGACAGAGACCCAAAAATGTTCGGGAACCGACTTTTTTACTTACAAGGGATCAAGAGTTCGGACTCACTTCTCGACGTGAGTCCTGTATCCTTTATAGGGGTCTGAGGGACACAAGAAGGACAAAATAGAACAACTCTACCTCTTACAAAACGGTCCTTGGGTCACTCACCTCCGAAGGGTCCACCGAGTCTCCATGTCTTAGGTGGACGGTCACGTCTTCTGAGTTCTCTGTGTCCAAACTAGAGACCCAGCCCTTCTAGGGGACCTCTTCCCGTACCGTTGGGTAAGGTCATAAGAACGGACCCTTTAGGGTACCTGTCTCCTCGGACCGCCCGAGGTCAGGTACCCCAGTCTATGTTGAATCGCTGATATCGTTGTCGTCGGCGTCGTCGGTCGCTACTCCTTACATCGACAAGAGACGTCGTGCCACCAACTCGAAGGGCGGACCGTAGGTGCGTCCTTCTTTGTCCGTAGGGGTTCGGGAGGAGTCAGAGGGTCCTACCGTCTGCTTCTTCCTGTAGAGATGTGTTTTCGTTGGGTCGGAAAACGAAGCCGCGGCCTCAGGGCTGTCGTGGCTTACCACGTGTGTACCCTTTTACTCGGTTATCATCGGTACCAGAAGGTCTTACACCCGAGACTCCTCACGTTTCCCCTTTATTTCTCCTTCCGCTGAACTAGTCAACCTGACCACTGAGGAAGGGTGGACAGTTGAAGACCAAGCAAAAGTATCGTTGGTCTGACTTGTACGTTTTTCGAATCCTCGTTTGTTTAGAGACGCATAAATGTACCCGAACCACTGTAGTACGCGTCCCATCTGCGCCCATCTTTACGTACACGAAGCAGAGGAAGATCAGTACATGATAAAGTAGAAACATTATGATAAAAGTACCTTCTTGCGTTTCACTCTGTAGAACTGAATGATTGAAAATTTTGGGTGGAAGGAGTACTCCATTTAATCTGCCACAAATAACTTGTGAATACACTCCAGCTATAGTGTGTCTTTGGGGTCTGGAATTCCGACCCGACCCAAGAAAGTCGGTCCCACTACCCAAAATACAAAAAGAGTGAAGTTTCGAACATCATGTATTCGGATGTGTCACTGGATCGGACATCTTCACTCCCCAAGGCTGGATCTTCCCCGGGAATCAATTGTTTCTATAAACTTCTCTCCTTCTAAAACGATCTTAGGGAGAACTCTTAGAACGACGACTCCCTATATGACTCCGTCACGTAGAGGTTCACACCAGGTGTCTGGTCGTCGTCGACGTACAGGAATCCCTGAATTGTCTCTACGTCTAATGGTCCACGGTGGGGTCTGGAGGACTTAGTCTTTGACCAGCCCCTCGTCGCTAGACCTACGAGTGTCAGGAGGTCCACTACCACTGGGCACAAGTTCAGACTCTTAGGTGAATCCCCGATGTCCCCAGTGGGTGTCCGGACGACTACTACACCAGGACCCACGACGACCACAGTCGTACCACGATCGACCCCAAAACGGGTGACACTCGGGGAGAAGTGAGTATTGGCCGTCGGAGGGGCCGGTCACTCCCGACTCTTTTATTCCTTTCACAAACTTCCCCTCGGTCTGATAAGTGGACAGGTCACTAGAAGGGCGTATAGAGTAGACTGGGTGACCAAAGACGTGGTTCTCCCGGGAAACCCACTTCTTGGTAGGGTCTTCTTCTACCTTTTCTCACCGCGGTCCCAGGAGGGTCGCCCTCGCCACCGGTCACTCACTCACTCGGAACCCCGTCTGCGTTCTTACAGGACCGGAAACCAAAAACAGAGACCTGGAGTTGAGGGTACACCGGAAAAGAACGTAGAAAATTTATGTATGGACGGACTCTTAGTGGATTATCTCCTACTACCTAAGTGTCACTTCACTTTTATTGGGTAAGTATTCAGATGTCCGCAGGGACCACCGAGTCTCCATTTCCTAAACGGACGGTTACGTCCTCTGTGTTCTCTGTGTTTACACTAGAGACCCTTCTAGGGGACCTCTTCCTTTACCGTTGGGTGAAGTCATAAGAACGGTCTTTTTAGGGTACCTGTCTCCTCGGACCACCCGATGTCGTGTACCCAAACGTTTCTCGACCTGTGTTAACTCGCTCATTTCTTTAGATGTAAGGGTTTGACTTCTGAAGGTAAAGGGGGTAGAAGAGTGAGTTAATTTTTTTTTTTTAGTAACTATTCAACTCTGAAGGCTAATATGATCGTTTCGTCTCACTCGGGGTCCCTAGGGAGTAGACACGGCCACCCTCGACTCCTACCCACCCTCGACTCCTGCGACTAGGTTCCTTAATACTTGTTACAACGTCTTATCGACTAGGTACCTTAATACTTGTTACAGCGGTCCTATCACAAACGTTTTTGGAAATCCTACTTCTATGTGCGAGACGGTACCTGCATTTTCTACGAGACTTAAGGACGTCGACTCCAGCACACCACTACCCAGGAACCCGGGAGACAGAAACCAAGGCCAGACCGAGTTGAGGAAGGAAGGACACTGGAATTCGTCATCAAACAAATTCGGAGACGAGTAGACACTTTAGGGTCTCTATTAGATTGAGTGTTCCAACGAGACTCCTAAGTCTCTCCTTACCTACACCCACAATCCTACGACAGACCGGACAACACCGAGATCTCTCGCAATCGAGACTCTATTAGATTGAGTGTTCCAACGAGACTCCTAAGTCTCTCCTTACCTACACCTACAATCCTACCCCAGACCGTACAACACCGAGATCTCTCGCAATCGAGACCGCTTCGACACGAAAAGTCTCGTACACGTGTCAACAACCACACGCTCTAGTCAAATAACCAAACGTTGTCGTAAAAAATTTGTCTTTTTTATTACGGAATGTGGAACATTTTCTACATAAAAGTACTTTGAAACCACACACACACACACACACAACATCCGACGTTGTCTTATCATAAGGGATAACAACAAAGTAGCAAGTCAGTGAGTCAGCAGTGTTGAGAAACACTGGGGTACCTGATATCGGGTGGTCCGCGACACCCTAAAGGGTCCGTTCTTATGACCTCACCCAATGGTAAAGGATGAGGTCTCTTAGAAGGGTTGGGTCCCTATCTCGAACATAGAGGGACGTGACCGTCCGTCTAAGAAATGGTGACTCGGTGGGTCCTTCGGGTAAAGGATAACACCCAACGTGATTTGTGTACACTTTGACGACTACTCCTCTCCCAACAAGCCGACAGAGGTTCCTCCCGTGCAAACACACCCGACGTCGTTGAGGTCGAAAGATACAGACTCTACGTCCCTGGAGGACAAGAAGGAGACACCCGAAGTCGGTTCAGGAATGTCTCGTACGCGGACCAGAGGCAGAGGACCCCTCGGTATCAGGACCAAGTAGGTAAGACCCCGTAACTAGTCAACCAAATGTCTAGTGACGAGTGCACCGTGGGTCCGGCTAGTCCGGGTTTTCCGGTTTCAGTGTGTGACGGGCGATCTTTGCGACCAAATCGGTCAACGGGGAAATGGTCCTTAGTCGGTTGGTAAGGACAACCGAACTCACCCTTCACCCATAGTGACGACGGGGGCGTTGGGAAATCGAATTCTAGAGACGGAGGTCCTGTGGAACTTTAGGTATGTCTTGAGTTTTCACTCAGGATGGTCCCTTTTCTTTGGGGTGACCGAGGAGACTTGGACTACCAGGCCTAGAAGTTGGAAAGAGAAAAAATTAGAAAAACAAACAAACAAACAAATGAATAAACCGGTAGCACACCGCACACCCTAGAATCAAGGGGTGGTCCCTAGTTTGGGCACGGAGGACGTCACTTTCGTGTCAGAATTGTGGACCTGACGGTCCCTTCGGGGGGAGACGGAAAGAAAACGTAGTCTAAGTAAACCTCATAAAAGAGGAGAAGTCTGTCTGTGAGCACCTACAAACAGGTGAAGTGAAGACTCCTTCAAACAGACCCCCCGTCCGGTCCGAGACAGACCTTGTAAAAAAGTTCGAACGACTCCTCCAACTCATAGCAAGACACCCGAGAGAAAAATAAAAATAAAAAATTGAACAAATAAATGAGAAACCGGCATGACCCAGAAGTAACGACACACGTCCGACAGAGATCAATACCTCTCAACCCCGATGAGAAGCAACACCCGAGATCTGTACACCCGAGTCATCAACACCGTGTACCGGGTACTGTACACCCTAGAAGGGCCTGGTCCCTAGTTTTGACACAGGGGAAACAACCGTCCGTCTAGGAATTGGTGACCCGGTGGTCCCTTCAGGGGAAGAAAAATAAAAATTAATTTTTTTAAAGTAACTTCTTATCAACTACATACCATAATATACAATTTTATATCACTAAGTTTTTAAAGTTTCCAATATGATGTAAATATCAATAATGTTTTAGGACCGATATAAGGGACACAACATATTATATAGGAACATCGAATAAAATATATGTCACAAAACACGGAGAATTATTGAATGGGGACATAACGAAAAGAGGGACGGGGAGAGGGGTACGACGACGACTCAGCGAAGTCAGCATAGGTTGAGACACGCTGGGGTGTCTGCCGTCGGGTGGTCCGAGACGGCAGGGACCCCAAGAGGTCCGTTCTTGTGACCTCACCCACCGGTAAAGGAAGAGGTTACGTACTTTCACTTTTCACTTTCACTTCAGCGAGTCAACACAGGTTGGGGAGTCGCTGGGGTACCTGACGTCGGAAGGTCCCAGGTGGCAGGTACCCTAAAAGGTGCGTTCTCATGACCTCACCCCACGGTAACGGAAGAGGAAGGGGAGAGGGGTACCTATTGGTGATCAAACAGGAGACATAGATATTCAGACAAAGAAAAAAAAGAAAAAAAAACCATATAAGTGATCGAACCCAAAAAACAAACAAACAAAAAAATTCTAAGGTGTATCTCCACTATAGTATGTAATAAAAAGAAAGAGACTGAATAGACTGAATCACTTAAGTCAATAAAGTTGAATCTCAGGTTGGTACAACAACGTTTTCCTTTTTTAAGAAAATACCAACTCATCATAAGGTAACATATATATATGTGTGTGGTGATAAAGAAATAGGTAAGCAGTCGACATCTATGAAGCCAACGAAGGTACAGAACCGATAGCATTTATCACGATGACACTTATAACGTCATAGAAAACTTTAGTCCCAAAAACAAAGAAAGTCTATATAGGGGTCCTCACCTTAACGACCCAGTATACCATCAAGATAAAAATCAAAAAAATTCTTTGGAGGTATGACAAAAGGTGTCACTAACGTGATTAAATGTAAGGATGGTTGTCACGTGTTCACAAGGACAGAGAGGTGTAGGAACGATTGTGAATAAACGTAACAAAAACTGTTATCGGTGAGAATGTCCACTCTCCACTGTAGAGGAACAACCCCTAAAAACTCCCGACACAGGTTAGAAGCAACCCCGTGCACCCTAGAAACGACACCGTACTCCCGAAGAGAGATCAACATCCGAACGTTCGAGGTCTCGTACGTCGGAGTCATCAACGTCGTGAATCAACGAGACTCCGTACACCCTACAATCAAGGGACTGGTCCCTAACTTGGACGTAGGGAACGTAACCTTCCGTCTAAGAATTGGTGACTTGGTGGTCCCTTCAACGAGTGACACCAAAACTGAACGTAAAGGGTCTACTAATTACTGTAACTCTTAGAGAAGTGTACGGATAACCGGTAGACGTGCAAGAGAAACCCCTTGATAAGTTCAGAAGACGGTTAAAAAATTCGTCCAACAAACAAAAACTACAACTCAACATTCTCGACAAATATACAAAAATTATCATTGGGAAAAAACCAGTATAGTAAACGTTTATGAAAGAGGGTAAGACATCCGACAGAAGTAAAACAGTCACCAAAAGAAACCACACGTTTTCGAAAATTCAAATTAATCTAGGAGGAACAAATAAAAACGAAAATAAAGGAAACGAGATCCTCTGTCTAGGTCTTTTATAACGATGTTAAACATAGTTCCTCATAAGATACAAAAGGAGATCCTCAAAATACTAAAGACCAGAATGTAAATTCGAGAAATAAAACTCAAACAAAAACATATACCACAATCTCTTACAAGATTACAGTAATAAAATGTCCACCGACAGGTCAAAAAGGTCGTGGTGAATAACTTCTCTGACAGAAAAGAGGAGACATATAAGAACGGAGGAAACACAATCTAATTAAATGGTTTTTACACACCCGAAATAAGGACCCGAGAGATAAGACAAGGTAACTAAACAAACAAAAATACGATCAAGGTATGACAAAACTAATGATATCGAAACATCATATCAGACTTCAGTCCCCCGGACTAAGGAGGTCGAGAACAAGAGTTCTAACGAAACCGATAAGTCCCAGGAAACACAAAGGTATAATTAAATTTTAAAAAACACTTTTTTAAACTTTTTACGGTAACCATAAAACTATCCCTAAAGTAACTTAGGTGTCTAACGGAACGTATCATACCAGTAAAATTGTTATAATTAAGAAGATTATATTCTTGTGCCATAAAGAAAGGTAGACAAACACAACAAGACACCCGAGAAAACGAAGTAAAAGGAGAGGTCGAAAAGGGACGGAAACTCACTTCTAAACGCCATCCTAACTTTTGCGTCTCCCGCGTGGTCAAGGGTAGGACCAAGACTTCGTGTTGGTCGTCCTGATCGAAGCCGGCGACAGTGTCGGAGGGTCGTGGGCACAGAAGATACGGTTGACAGTCATGATTGTGGGTGGAGGAGAGTCCCCCTACACTCCTAGGTGTCACTATCGAAACTCACTCGGGTCAGTCACGTCTGGGGGATAAGACCGTAAAGACCTACAGGGGAGACATCGGACCGGTCGGTGTATCGGTACGAGGTTGGGGAGGAGAGAGTTGTCCGACGTTGACTAGTGAGTCCTTCCTTACGCCCTAGGGATCTCGTTCAGGGAGTCGACCGGTAGTGACTAGGACGATTCCTCCCTCCGGACCACTCCCTGGGCTAACACTGATAGTACCGGAGGACACGGGGTCTGGGTGTACCAGGTAAAGGACTGTGTCGAAAGAGCAAGAGTAATATTTTCAGTGTGGATAAGTAACCACTTTTGAACTTTGTCTTTATTTAGATTTTAGAGTAAGGGTTTGGGGTCTAGGATTCTACTACAGTGTACGTTGAAACAAAAGAAAGGAACAGTGGTGTACCTGTTCTTAAACGTCACACATATTTGGACATAGCTACGGTGAACAAATCTTAAAAATAACTTCATATCAACTAAATGTCACAACGTAATTAAAGGGACATGTCGTCCCACTAAGTCAGTACAGTCATGTCTACATACAAGAAAAAGTGTAAGAAGAGGTAATACCAAATAGTGTCCTTTAACTTATGTCAAGGGAGACGACATGTCACCCTGGAATAAATAGATAAGACATATATTATCAAACACAGATGATTAGGGTTTCAAGGTCAAGAAGGGAGTGAGTGGAAAGGAAAGGGAACCGTTGGGGTTCAGAGGAGACACTCAGACAAAGACAAAACATCTATGTAAGTAAACATAACATAACATCTAAGGTATACAGTCACTATGGTATCTCATAAACGGTGAGATACTGAAGGAAGGGAAAGTATACTAGTAGAGGTCCAGGTACGTACATCAACGTTTATCTTAATAAAGTAAGAAAAGATACCGACTCACTATCGGGTAACACACACACATGTGGTGTAGCAGAAATAGGTAAGTAGGCGACTACCTGGAAGTCCGACAAAGGTACAGAACCGATAACATTTATCACGAAGAGATTTGTATCCGCACGTACATACAAAAGTTTAATATCAAAACAGACCCATATACAGGTCCTCACCCTAACGACCCAGTATACCGTTCAGAGAAAAATCAAAACACTCCACGGAGGTATGACAAAAGGTATCGTCGACGTCGTTAAATGTAAGGGTGGTTGTCACATCCTCCCAAGGGAAAAGAGGTACGAGAGATGTTATAAATAATAAACATCCGAAAAACTACTACCAGTAAGACCGGGTACACTCCACCGTGGAGTAAGATCAAAACTCAACGTAAAGAGGTTATTAACCGTTATTACTCGTAGAAGAGTATACGGATAACCGAGAGACACATAGAAGAAACCTCTTTACAGACAAATCCGGAAGACAGGTAAAGAGTTAACGTAGCAAACCAAAAAAACAGCAACTCAACATACTCACTCGACAAACATATAAAACCTTTAATTCGGGAATAACTACGATGAAAATACTTGACATAATCACAAGACGAATATCTTTTTGTATATCTTTTAAATGAATCGGTAGTAATAACCCATAAAACTAACAAACTCAAGAGTAATAACATTAAGACGTAAGTTCTGATATAACGGATTTAGTACCACAGAGTCCAAAAAAATGGAAAGATGACTCTATAGTAAAGTCTAAATTAGTTCTTTTACCATTTTTATCATGTCTCTCGAGGGTATACGGAAAGTCAGTCAGAAAGGTCTACATTTGTAAAATATTTTGGTATTATGTCTATACCTTTGAACTTTGAAATAACCATATTCTGGTAATTGACTATGCTATGATAATTGATTCTCACGACCTCTCCTTCACTGAGTCCGTATCGGGCTAGAGTCAGTGATGCACACACAGTCACAGAGGACGTGTTGCCTCTCCTGACCCGGCCAAGCCATCCCTACAGTGGACCTTCTCTTTTAGATCTTGACCCATGATTCTCCAGGAAGGCGCCACCTTTCGTGACCGGCACCCGTCCTGCCCACGGACTGAAAACGGGGACCGTCTTAGGGATCCCGTTCTTCTCTACCTCGCCCCGTGCGGGGCCACCCCCATCTCCCACAACACCCAGACCGGACCGACACGGAAATTGAGGACACCGAAGAGGGGCAAGGGGTTGTGGGAGAGACACCGGACCGCGTGCCTGTGGGTCTCCGTCCACTCACCCGTCGAGCCCTCTCCGGAGTCCCGCACAGGCGGCGTGCACGTCCGGGCCGGCCGGGAGCGGGGGAGCGTCTCACCGGGACGCACGGGAGGCCGACGGGCGACGTACACCGCGAGCGACACGTGCGCCGACGGCGGAGGGGAGTGGGCAGGGCACAGGGGACGCGAGGGGAATTGGGGTCGTAGGGCGAAGTCCGGCCAAAGGGACGCGGACGACAGTCTCCCCCCTCACCGGGTCCTAAGAGCCTCTTCCCAGTAGAAAGGTCCACCAGAGTCCTCTCCGGAGTTCCCAATGGGGAACCAGCGACACGTCGTCGGTAGAACCCTTGGGAACTAGGACACCTTCCTTTCCCGCCCGTCCCCATCCTTTCCGTCCGGCACGAACCACACGACGAGCCGTGGGACGGGGCGGGAGACTCCTCGGTGTGGGGGG
>SJYO01050590.1:48610596-48637239 GCA_006410555.1 Capra ibex
GGGACACTCCTCATGGGGGACCGCAGGGACGGACGGGAGACTCCTCGCGGGGGAGGCGGGAGACTCCTCGGGGGTCGGGACCCGCAGGCGCGAGACGGCACGCCCCGGGTTCGTGCGACTGGGAGACATAGGGTAAGGGGAGCGTCCCGTAGCTCGCGGAGGTTGCTTTCTTCGTCGCGTCCCTTGCGTCCCCGTCGACCTTCAGCCAGTTTCTCTGGAAGCCGCCCCTGAAAAGGGACTTGACCAAGTTGGGTAAGAGACCTGGCGCAGTGGGTTTCGGCGAGTCGCTGTCTCTGACCCACGCTGTCCACAGGAGCCACAGCCTGTGCCTCTTGTGCCTCTGCTGCTGCCTCCTCGGCAGCCTCCTCGGCTTCCTGCTCCTGAAGCGCCTCCACCAGCTACTCACTGCGACCACCGCCGGGCCCCGCGGACCCGTGGCCCGGGACCCGTGGGGCGCGCGAGGGGAGGGCGAGGACTGGAGGCTGGGGGCCGGGAGAGCGGTCCAGTCCGCCACCCCACCTGCGTCGTACTACGTCCGTCTGCTCTCTGGACGAGACTCGAGGGGTGGGGCACTCCCTAACAGTCCTTGGTCGGAGGCTCCGACCCGCGCGAAGAGTCGGACGTGTCGGAGTGGGTCTTTTCCTTCGAGGCTTGTCCCGTCGGGTCCCCGTCTTTTCTTGAACGGAGACAGGAAAGAACCCCACAGACAGAAGAGAACTCTTCCAACCCCGGGTCCGAGGACCGTAAACCCCTGATTCCGGCACTCCGCCACTGCCTTCCTGCCTCGTCCCGACCGGAACCCTTGGGCTCCCCCTGGGGTCGTAGTCGTCTCTACCCGGACCCGTCCGCCGTTCCTAGGACCGACGAGGGGTCTTTCCCGATGGGCGGGGTTGGGGGTACGGACGGAGTGATCCTCTGTCGGTACCGCCGGAACCGATGGAGGCCCGAGGTCGAACCGAACTCTCTCTCGGGTGTGTACACCCTGCACGTGCCAACCCGTGCTCGGGTTCAACACTGTCGTCGTGGGTTTGACTCGAGCGCAAGGTGTCTGTGGTCTTCGGCGTCAGACGAGCTCCACGGAACAGGACCCCGATTCTTAGACAGGTGAGGGCCACCTCCCCGTCTCCCTGCTGGATACATCTCGAGGACCTTGAGACTGGAGGGCGCACTCTTGACGTAAATTGACAGGGAGGACTTTTCTCAGATTGGTGGGTGTACCCGTCTAGACTGGTCTTTTAGACCGGACTCTCAGAATCCGGACAAGAGGGTTCTGTCACAGGAAAGAACCCCACAGAGAGAGTTTGGTACCTACCACCGGTCCCGGACGGTTAATTCTTCGTCCTTCCGGGAGACAGTGTGTATGTCTGGAGGGTGTGACGGTCCGACTCGGCCCTGGGACCAGTGGGGTACACTTCGGACTTCACAGGTACTAGTAAGGACTTCCAGACTCATCGCGCAGGACCCAAGTGTTAGGGGCAAGAGTATCGTCGACTTCGTCGTAGAAGTGTCTCAGGTCGTCTCCCAACGACGGGGCACTACTAGCACCCATTCTTTCCTCCCGGTCCGTCACCGGATCAAGACCCTCCCGTGGGAACCCGTAAGGTATTTCCACCGCTAACAGTCTCTCTGTGACGGCAGGTGGGGGTCATTGGACGGTCCGAGACCCAAAAGAACGTCTCCCCGGCGAAGAAAGGAGTAGGGTCGAGATTACAGAGTGTTCTCCCGCTGTCGTCCTGAGACCGCAACTATCTCGTCAACCGTCCCGTACCCCGGAAGGTGTGGGTCCGGCATCCGGAGAAAAGACCCAAACATAATCGAAATTATAAATAATTGCCGGTGTATTCCCTGAGACCCCCGGAGACTTCGGACAATTGAGTGGTAGATCGGTCCCACACCGATGTCTCCGGACGATCAAAAATAGGAATGGGTTTTTTCGTAGGTTCCTCGTCCGAACTACCTGACATGTGGGTTCTCTGAGGTGCGATCCCTTCCTTTCGGCAGGGTTGGGGACCTCAGGGGTCCTCCGGCACCAATCTTCCTCTATCCCCAGTGACCAGTGACAAACGCCCGTCGAAGTCCCCAGAGACGACTCAGGTTCGGGGTCCAGTTTCCGTACACGACTTGGTGTCCCGGGGACTCTTTACAGGGACGTACTGTCCGAACTTTGACCAGAAGGACACCGGCAGTACCGGACTTTCGTCTCCATGGGTGGTCCGGGTTTCGGTGAAGACGAAAGTCTAACCACCTACGGCTCCGGAAAGTGGGTGTCTCATCCTGGGTCTGGGCTGGGGAGAGGAGCGACTCGGGTAGAGGGAGGTGTGATCTGTGTAGTGTGGCACAGGGTCCTCCCCGTGGACCCGGCACACCCTTAGTGGACGGGTTGCGATTCGTAGCATCGGAGCGTGGTCGTCGGTGTCACCGGAAAAGAGGTACCACCGACAGCGGTCACACTATAAGACGAATTGGGGGTTGACTGGTGGCCCACGGACTACAGTCTTGTTTGACTCCCGACGTCCCTCCCTCCGGTCCGTGTTCGGAGGTGGAGAAACAAACTTATTTTTCGAGAGACCAGGTGGAGTCGACGGTCTCAGAGCACAGAAGTACCTCGAGGGTCAGATCTGGGGACCCGCCGCAGGACGGAGAGTCCAGTGAAACTCCTGTAGAGATTCGGAGAAGAGAGGGTAAACACCGGATCCTCTGTTCACAGTGTATCGATGTGGGAACAGAACCCTAAAAGAGGGGCACCATAAAGGTCGTCCTTCTTTTGAGTGGAAAATACGTGGTTCGTAACTACCTCGTAGATGACACCTGTAAACCCGGTTCTCACGGGTCTTGACTTCCAGGAACTGAGAGATCTCGGGTCCGGAGGTGGAGACTTAAAGGACGTTTAAAGTGTATTTTATAGAGAGCAAGTCGGGTGTGCCACGATGTACCACGGAGACGGTCTCACACAGGTCAACCCCAATACCGGAATCTCCCTCCTCGTCCACAGGGGTTGTCCCAGGTCTTGTTTCTTCGGACTGGGGTCTTTCCCTGTCAGGGAACTGGACCCTTCAAGCCTCCTAGTCTGCCGAGAGGTTCAAGGGTGTACCAGGGTCGTATTCTGTGATTCTTAGAACAAGTGTCTTTCACTTTTCACTAGACCTCCTGGTGTACCAGTAGAGCTTCCATAAACCTAAATCAATTTACACGTGACTAGTAGACTCGTTCAGAGACCTCCCGTCGTGGGTCTCTTCTCGACATCCATTGTGTTCCCGAAACACAACCGTGGTCCTCCACGGAGGAAGACCCTACTGGTTGGGTGGGAGGTCCTTCCCTGTCTGGGGACGGGCTCCCTTCCCCCAAGAGGGAGGGTCCGACCCGGTGGAGGGACACCGGCTCTCGGACAGCCGTCCGGCTCCGGTAGAGAGGCCCAGGGACACGAGGACGGGTGTCGAGACGAAGGACCAGGTGGTATGCCCCGGTGATCGTAGTCAGTCTACTTCACCCCCCCCCCCGATGTACCCTCGGAAGTACCCCCGTGAGGAACCCTAAGAAGAAATGGGGTTTCCAATCCTACCCAGTGGGAAGAAATTGGGGAAAGAAAAGGACCTCAACCAAGTTTAGTCCCGGGAAGCCCGACCGGACGGACGAAAACGTGGGACTCCACCTCCGGGTACTCCAGTGATTCCGTCGAAATAAGGACCCCCAGTTCCTCACTTACCCTCCATGTCCCGTTATCTAAAATTGGAGGAACTGGTACTTTCCCTCCTTGACTTCGTTGTCCTAGTCGTTTAAGTGACTGGCCAGATCCCGGTACAGGTTCCACTAAGTGTTTCCGTCCACAAGAACTTTTCCCTTCGAGCCCAGACCTCCGTAACCCCCTGCGTCCCAACTGGGACGAGTCGACCCGTCCCCGGACCCTACCCGGACGACCGCACTCCTCGACCCCACGCCTCCCCCTACAAACCCCACAATTCTCACTCTCACTTTGTAGACCTATTCTTGTTCCACTCCTCGGACACCGAAGGAACCTCTTCCAAGTCTCCGACAAACCTCCCTTGTCCATCCGTCCGAGGACGTGGTCCTCCCCACCTCGGTAAGTGGTCGAAGGGGGCAGGGAGGGGTACGGGGCACAGTCGGGGGAACTTCAAAAGACTAAAATTGAATGGTACTAGTTCATCCACCCTGGTGACCGAGTGGGTGGTGGTAGTGCTCCCCCGACCCCGAAGAAGGTGCACCTTCTGACCTTTACCGGGGACACGACGTCCACGGAGCTTCCGGGTGGTCGGCACCCCTTCACGTCCGTCCGTCCCCCAGTACTTAAAACCAAAGTCCACAGTGTCAAAGTTCAACGGACTTCAACAGTTTTCAGTTTCCGTTCGTCTATCGTGCACCAGGAGTCAGGACGCAGACCAAACCCGGGCCACACGACTCCAGACATCCTTTCCGGGACAGGGGGACGACCGGGAGTCCAGGGGAACCCCTCCTTCCTCTCCACCCTCACTCCGTACCCCGTCTTCAGTAGCCTGAAGTCCGTTTGTGTCGCCTCTCTCTTCTATAGAAGTCGTCCGGGTCGGTCCCACCCGTCTTCCGAGGCCAGTCGACGACGAAGGTCCCGACTACACGTGACCCTGAAGAGTGCCCCGCTCACCCGTCGTCGAGACCCGAAGACTATCGGATCCCAGGTCCCTCCCGGAGACCCCGGCACCTGCGGAGACCAAGACTAGTGTCTGTCGGTACCAGGCTTTGAGTTCCACCGTCCCGTCCCGAGACCCTGGGTCCGACCCGTAAAGGTGGCAGTTGTTCCGCTGGGACACTCAGGTACACTGGACTGGGTCACCAACACAACGACATCAACCAACCGGAAACTTACCATAGAAAGGGGGTCGATCGAGAACTTAGACGGGAGTATACTCATTAGTTTGGACTAGTAGACTTTAGATTACTCATTATTTTAGATTAATAGACTTTCGATTATAGATTCCAAAGGAACCTTCTTTTCGATACTGTTTACATCTGTCGTATAATTTTTCGTCTCTGTAGTGAAACGACTGTTTCCAGGTATATCAGTTTCGATGCCAAAAAGGTCATCAGTACATGTCTACACTCTCAACCTGGTATTTCTTCCCGTGGTTTCTTAACTACGAAAGTTTGATACCACGACCTCTTCTGAGAACTCTAAGGGAACCTATCCTTCCTCTAGTTTGATCAGTTAGGGTTTCCTTTAGTTGGGACTTATAAGTAACCTTCCCGACTACGACTTCGAGGTTATGAAACCGGTGGACTACGTTTCTCGACTGAGTAACCTTTTCTGGAACTACGACCCTTTCTAACTTCCACCCTCCTCTTCCCCTACTGTCTCCTACTCTACCAACCTACCGTAGTGGTTAAGTTACCTGTACTCAAACACGTTTGAGGTCCTCTACCACTTCCTGTCCCTTCGGACCCCACGATCTCAAGTACCCCAGCGTTTCTCAGTCTGTGGTGACTCACTGATTTGTTTTTAGGGATCCGTTCTTTACGACTTTACAAGTTGGTTCCGAGTCTTGGGCAGTGTCGACGGTGGAGGAAGGCCCCGTAGTCCGTTTCAGAGCAACCACAACTCTTGTCGGAAGAGTCGTCCTTGGAGAAAGTGGAATAACCTTGATTTGAACTACTCTTCAAAGAACTCAGGTCAAAAACAACCCTACGGAACATACACCTTAGACTACCAGAAGGGACCGAAGTGACAGGACCTTTTAAGTCTGTGTATTGGTATGTCAACCACCCTTCACGACGCCCTCCCCTCCCCGCGACACACTCTTCGGCCCTCAGGGTCGGAGTCGAGTCGGAAAAACTTCCCAGGACGGACCAGGACTCGTCCCGTGTACCCGCAGGACGACTCTTCATGGATCCTCGAAATCTGCTAATGATTACTACTCTGGGTCCGACCTCTCAGTCCCCGTCGGCAGTCCCGACCTTGTGCGACGGTCCCGGCCCGCCCCTATAGTCATCATAAAGACGGTAACCCTCGTGACCCATATTTGGCTGATCGACTTTTGTTCAAGTTGGAGGTTGAACGACTCAGACTAGGTGTGTGACTCAAAATGTTGAACTTAATGATGTCTTCTGGAAGTGTGACATCTTTTTGTGTGTACGAGGAGATCGAATAAGACTTTCTAGTCTTCTAGGTCTTCACGTCGTGAGTTCAAGGATGTGTCAGAGTCGATCGGTTTCTCTCGACGTCGTGGATGGCAAATGTTCCATGGAGTTTGTAGGGGTCTCTGTACTGACGGACCTCTGTGTACACGAAAGGGGTTGAGGAGAGTCCTCCACCCTCTTCAAAAGACGATTCGGTGAACCCCCTCCCACCTCTCACTTTAAGGGGTTCTCTTTGAGAACTGCGAATTTAGTACTTTCTGCGGAGTGACGGAAACCCCCACCCAACCCCACCTCCCACACCCTTCCCGTCCTCCACGTGCGGACGTCCTTTCTCAACGATTCTTCGAAAAGTGACATTGAAAACGTAGAAATCTTAAAACATGATGTACGTTTATTAATGAATAAGGTTTTTAATTTTACAATTTCTAAGTCAACTCGTTTTTGAATTTTTTTTTTAACGGATAACTACGTAGTGAAGAAGTCTTTAAGATTAAACCTTTTCGTTCCACAATAAAAAGAATCCTTATGTGGACCGGACTTCTTATTCGGTTGGTCCCGTGGGGGGTCCCCAGAATCCCTGGGTGGGGTTCGGTTCTGACTCGAGGTCCGTCCTAGGGACAGACGGAGATCACCGAGTGGAGATGACCCTCGAATCGCATGGCCTTTCTATGTTTAAGGACTCTCCGCCAGTAAAGAAACCTGAGATTTTAAAGACGTTGCTACTTTGGAAACTACTAACCAAGTAGTAGTTTGAATTCCGTCAGGTTCATCCATAACCTTAGGTTCCTGTGTCAGAGAAGTCTACGACGGTTTCTCGATCTCTCTTCCCTACACCAGTAAATGATGACAAGGGCGTTTGCTCAATTGTAGTTCGTGTCTTAATCTACTTTAGACCTACCTGTCTTGACCCAGTGAAACGTATTCAGAGAAGGAGAGAGACCTTTTGTTCGTCGACTCGAGTTCTACTTTATTATTAACTGACGTAAGAGGTCCGAGGGTAGGACTCAGGTACCTCTGTAGTGGTCGAGATCCTGAAAGACGGGTAAGAGTTGACGGGACCGATGGGTGTTTGGTGACCAATCTCATCCATAAACTCTGTTTTAGAAACGGTAGTAATTTCTGAAGGTTACGATGAAGATCGTGGGGACTAAGTACTGACACTACCTGGGGTGCAAAGACCTGATCATCAGAGAAACCGGGGGTAAAAGAGACACGTATCTAAGGAAGATTGATGGTTCGCCATCGATGAATCCTTTACAAGTAAACACAATTGAGTGTTTGGTACTTTTGATTCAGGAGACTTCGTCCCTGTGTGCACGTGTACCCCCAATAACAGGTGGGAACCTGTGTCCGTCTGGTCAGAGTCCTCCTTCGATGTACCGGACCACCATCCCCCACCCCAGGACGTTCCATAGGTGCTCTCCAAACCTTGTCATTCCCAACCCTCCAGTCTGCACCCTCCGTTCTCAATTCTGTCCTTAGTTTCTCTACAAGTGAAGGACTCGGTCGACACGTCCTGAAGGTGCCCGTCTACACCCTGTCAGGATCGTGTTTGTATTAATTCTTGTCCTTGTTAGCATTTGGTGACCCCTGTTTACTCTAGGAACTCGAGTGCGTCTCTCTAACAAAGTATCTACCTATCTACTAACTATCTAGTCTGTCTGTCTACTATCTGACCCCACTTCCTTCCCGAAACCAATGTCTTATGGTCCCGGGTCGTCCATTCGGACCTCCCTCTCGACTTCAACCCTTTACTGACACTTTGGTAGTCTCCGACCAAGTCTGTACTCAGTACGTCCGTGTGAGTCAGCACAGACTGAGAGACACTGGGACACGTGACATCGGGCGGCCCGAAGAGACAGGTACCCTAGGAGGTCCGTTCCTATGACCTCACTCAACGGTGCGGGAAGAGGTCCCCTAGAAGGATTGGGTCCCTGACTTGGGCGTAAAGGACGTAACCGTCCACCCAAGAAATGGTGACTCGGTGGACCCTTCGGGGTCGTACTCGACAGTCACCTCTCATTTAACAACCCCCCCCCCGTGCCGCCCCTTCCTGTCCTTACTAAAAGTACTCCTGGTCCTATAAACGTACTGGAGTAAATGAACAAATGAGGTTGCTTGAAACAGGAAAGACTTTACGTTACCCCTCCTCAACTCTACGCAGTCCCTCACACTCCGCCGTGTGCGACTCTACGACCGACTGTCTCGTCTCACTTCATTACCTCTGTCGGTCCCCTGTGAGTTCTCGGAACTCTTTGGCGTTCTCGGTACCTTCCTGCGAGGTTCCTCGGAGGGTTCTCCTGGACCGGCACTGGTGCGGAACTAAAATCCGAAGGTCGGGGGTTTGACACTCTCTTATGCAAAGACAACCAAATCGGTGGTTAAAACACCGGTAAGCAAAGACGGGATCCTTCCCTTAAGTCCCGTGTCTCAGGTGCACGGGACTCGTGACCTCGTAGGAGGGGCGGGTGGCGGAGGAACTCCGGGACGTCACTGCGTCGTGGGAGTGTTCCCACCCAAGTGCTCCAGTCTCGTCACGACCCTGACGTCCTTCGGTATGGAGTCGGTATTGACAATAAAAAATTACGAAAACAAAAGACATCAATAACGTGGACTCACCCACCTTTTCTGACTTTACAGTTGACGAACATTACAGTATAGTATTTACGACCCCTTGGTAGGGCTATTCCCATTCGACACTCCTTTCACAACCGTCCTATGTTGAAGGAACAACAAGCGGTGGTCACCCGCTCAACCTTAAATTTAGGAGACTCATAATTTTTTGTTTTGGTCAAACGTATTACCTACTACAAACGACATTGAAGACGGAGAACCTCGGAGTCCTGTCTCTACTGTCTACCTCTGCCTGACAATCCCAAAATTTTCCGTTTCAACGAGAATTTGGTTTCAATCGCTATCAACGATTCACGAGAACACTCTGGTAGTCGGATACTGAAAAGTCGAACACACGCCTAAAGACCGTCCACCCCCTGACAGGTTAGTCCTGAGTTTTTACCGTTCTACCGTTGAAGTCCTGAGTTTTTACTGTTCCTGGTCCCAAGTTAGGGACGAGTCCCTTGATTTTAGGGTCTCCGGTTCACCACGTCAGTATTGTATTGTATTTTATAATATTCTCTATACGTGTCCATACGAGGACTTAAACTTCTTGTGAGCGGGCCCGTCTCAGTCCTTCCTTGACCGTCCGTCTCTCGTCGGTTCGGGGTCCGGATCTTGACTCCTACCCTAAAGTTGAGGGGAGGCTCTTGACATCGAGTGGGGTCAACGAATGAGGTTTTTTTTACTCCTTTCCTTTTTTTAGTCCTGTCTTAGCTCTAGTGTGTGAACCGTCAAATTTGAATGTTTTTGTTCGTAAATAATTAGATAAAAAAGAAGAGAACGAAATTATGTCTTCGTACTCCGACTACCAGACCATTGTAGCTACACTTCGGTTTTCGGGTTGGTCAGGACTAAGGTTTTAGGACACTGACCGGAAGCAATCCGTTGTCCTAACGTCAATGTCACACCAGAGTTCAGGTATGTCCTTCGACTGGTTGGGGTCCCAGAGGACGTGGACGGGTCCGAACGGCCCACCCGGTCTCTTGTACTCTTAGTTGTCGTGTCGCGTCTGCCTACCTCCTCCGCCGAAGTCCGTCTTGTGACGACTCCACATGAAGGGGACGGTCTTCGACCTCGACAGGTGCGTGTTTCGAAGAACCAGTGCCCGGGTGAAGGGACCCGTCGTAGGAGGAGACCGGGCCCCAGCCTTCCGACGCGTGGGTCTAGCGGGACTCGACGCCAGGGGTGCGCGGTCGTGCTCGGACTCGGCGGTACTGACAGAAAGGTCGCCCAGACGAACCGGTCGACCACGATGGCGACGAACACACCTTCCCCGAAGGACCCGCCACCCTCGAGGGACACCTAGTCCCACTCAGGTGTCTCCTACTCCTTGTGAGGTGGGGTGGTGTTCTGGAGGACCGTGAGAGGTATGTTCTGTTTTGGGTCCTTCCGGACACCCTGTCTCTGTCGACACTCCGGCCCACCTGTGCACGGACGTCCCACCCACCCGTGGTGGACTGAGGGGACACCGGGTCACGGAGGGTCCCGTCCTTCTTTCCAGACCTCGACCTTCAGAACCCGGACTTTGGGTCGACACCAGAAGTTGTTCAGAGTAGACATCTTCGTCCCGCCCATGGAGGAGTGCCGTGACCCGGTCGTTTCCCCTGCTCTCTCCGGTCTTCGGTCCGGGATGTGTGTCGACCGGGTCGTGCGGGCGGGACGAACCTGACGTGCGACTGACCGAGTCGGGGTGCTCCTCCCTTCTTGAAGGTGGGACGTACAGAGGACGGACTCAAGTGTCTAGGAACACCTCGTCGTTTGTTCATCCGAAAACTGTCGACCTGAAGGAGTGGTAGATTGAACTCTTCCAGTGGGTCAAACTCCAACCTCCTCTTCGGTGTCCTTCAGTTCTATGGCGGGTTGGAGACGAAGCCAAGGCCAGGGAAGAGGATCCACCCTTTCATCCCACAACGGGTTCCTGTTGGGTGGGTCTTGGGTCCAAACCCTATCTCCTTGGTACGTGAGTCCGATGAGTGGCTCAACTCCTACAAACTTTTTCAGTGGCACTGTCTACGTTACCGACTTCTGTACCTGTTTGACTCCGGGGCCGATTTCTTACAGGTGTAGTCTCTTAACCACCATCGGTAGTATTACTACGGATTCTGCGTCTTCGGGTGCAAGTGGACGTCCTCTTTCCCAGTGACGTCGGTGCCAGTCGGGACCTGTTCGAACTGGTCGTCGGTGGGAATGTCGGTGGGTCGGTCCGACGGTGTCGGACCCCTAGGACTCGAAAGGACGTATCCTGAATGAATTGGGAGTCGACCATCGTACGAGTAAATTGTCCACTTCGTTTGAGTCTCTTCTGTAAATAAACCGGTAATATGATCGGTACACTGGAACCCGTCTTCACGATTAAGTATAGGTCAACAGAAGGTAACTTGTGGTCAGACAATGCCGGGGTGTCACTGGTCACGCCACCCCATTCCAGTCAGAGTCACCCGGTTCATCAATGGGGGTCAGACTCATTTACTCCTCGTCTCAGGAGTGTACGGTCTTAGTCCATTGTGTCCTTAACCACCAGAGGGACGACAAGATACGTCGGATATTCGGTGAGTCGGGCCAGGGTGGCCCGTAAGAACTCGAAAATGAGCCATCGTCCGGGACCCGATTCACAATGTTCATGTAAAAATAAATAAGGAATTGAAGTAAAATGTCTATTCCTTGGACTCCGTAATTCCTTGGACGGACTTCCCGGTGTCGAACCCCCTCGGTGGTCCTAAGTCCGGGTCCGTCACCCTGAGGTACGAGACTTGATCCTGTGTTGTACCCTTTGGTGTGGACCCTCACAGACTGATATCACTAGGGTCCGTAGTGAACCTCTTGTACGTCTAAAGTAAGTAAGTAAACAAAGTCCTCTGATGACTCTCTTGTATCCCAGAAATCTTCGGAGGTTGTGTTTCCTGCACGCCTGGGGAATGAACCAAAACTCAATAATTGGACGGAAGTCTCTCGGGGAAGGGAACCCCTACCGTGGGTAGATGTAGAGGAGAAGAAAGAGGATTGTCAAAAGGTAGTCGCCTTATATACCACAGAACTCCTTCCTCACAGAGACATATTAAATGTGTCTTCGTGGTAATACACGGTCACCGTCGGATGAATACATTTCCGAATACTTCCAGACGACGTGTTGACTCTTTTGTTCTTTTGGAGTACCGAGTGCCAGTGAGTGGAATGAAACCTGGTGAGTCAGGTTACTCTTAATGTGTGCGGTCCTATGGTTGGAGTTCGTACCGTCACGAGTAACCTAATCGGGAATTGTCCGAATTTGGATTTCTTGGTCGGACAGATGACAGAGTCAACCCCTGATTGGGACTCAACGTCGCCGACGTTACTTTTGAGAAATGGTTCGTCTTCGACCGGATAGACTGAACTCTACCCTCTCTTGTGGAATCGTCTACACCCCTCCGTCAAGTTCTCAAGAGTCGTAACCCCTTTATAGGTCTTGCCAAGAGAGTCAGAAGGAAAATATCCTGTAGGGTTTAAGGGTTTAAAGGACCGTCCACCCAACTGGTCAGTTTTGTGGGCAATTTATGCCTCAACCCGTTGTCCGAAGAGTGGAATTCTCAGTGCACCTCTCTTTACGAGTCCGTGTTTCCCGAATTTTACTCTCCATCTCTCACCTACCTCCTCCACACGCAGAAGGGGCTCTCACTTGATCGGGTCAGCCTCCTGTCTAAAAACCCCAGGGACCATTCCCTTGTCCGGAGTCAGGGGCTGCAGAGAATGGTGGATGTAACCTGCTCCCGACCCGCACTAAGGCTCAGCTTCATACGAGAAGACGGGGGCGACAAGACGTCGCGGACCGATGCCTACCCGGGGGGTTGTGTTGGGGCTTTTGTCTGGGCGCCCCCAGCCTGCCGGGGTCGCGGCGGTCGGGGCGGGGCGGGGCCTCGGGGCGTCGCGGGGAGGAGGCGGACCGGGGAGGGCGGCCGGGTGGCGTCGTCGCGGGGGCCGAGCTGGAGAGACGGCTTCCGGTCGAACCGCCTCCGCCGCCGGTTCCGGGGCTTGCGCGGCCGCGTGTCCGTCAACTTGTGCGGGGTCTTCGCCGCGGCGTAGCGCGGCCGGACCTCCACGCCCCCCTTAGGCCGTCTCCACAATCCCATCCGCCGCCGCGTGTGGGGCGGCGGAGGCCCGTCGCCAGAAGGGCGGTACCGCGAGCGTCGGTGGAGAACCCCACAGTCGGTCGCCGACCCAGCCTCCGCGCTGCTAACCTGCCGCCGGAGTGCACTCGCGGCGTGGTGCACTCACCCTACCGGTTAACGCCGGGGCGCTACCGGAGCTCCCCACCCCGGCGGCGTCAGAAGACCGCCACCGGCTAAAAGGCGCAATCCGAATCCGAAAGCGCGCTCGTGAGGACTTGGCTATATAGGTTCCGACTGACACCAGCGACAACATCTTGTTGAGAAGCACTGAGTCGTCACAGTTGGGGACAATGAACCACCCCAGGTCGTAGTCAAAGGGGATTCTTAACAAATTTTACGGCTTAGGGTCCGGCACGGGGTGTGGGTGACTTAGTCTTAGATGTAAAAATTGTTTTGGGGGTCCTCTGACTGGACGTGGAGGATCTTCGTGTTTTACCTCTCTACGTTACCGTCTCCCGCGATCTCTAGACGTCCCAGTGATTCTTTCGCCTCAACCTCAACTCCCGACTCCTCCCTCCAATCCCGAAGACCGTCTACCGGGTCTACCAATGTACGTGTGACATCCTTTAAATCTTTCATATTAATCTTCTTTTACAATAAGTAGTAGTGGGGTGGCTCTATTAGTCCACTGTAATGAAGGGGAAAGGGTATGTGAATTTATGGCGATTTTACAAAAGGGAATTCTTCATCATGTAAAGAGACTTTTGTTTGACAGCAACCCTTAAAGGACCGCCAGATCACCAATTCTGAGACGAAGGTGTCGTACCCCCCGTGTCTGAACTAAGGACCGACCCTTTGATTCTGACCGTACGGTACACTGTCCCTGTTTTTATTAATTAAATTAAAACTTTTCTATATACACGAATCAACGAGTTAACACAGGTCGAGAAGCTCCAGGATATCCGACAAGGTCGGTCCGAGGAGACAGGTACCCTAAGAGGTCCGGTCTTATGACCTCACCCAACGGTAAGGGATGAGGTCCTCTTAGAAGACGTGGGTCCCTAGGTTGGGTGTAGAGAACTCAGAGTACGGATTAGGGGTCGAGGACACTTACACTTATATAAACCTTTACCCAGTTGACATTAGTTTAATTCTACTCCAGTAATCCTACCCGAGATCAGACTGATCACAGAAATCTCTTCTCCTTCTGTGTCCCGTGTTACGGCACACTGGTGTTTCCGTCTCTGACCTTGTGACATAGATGTTCGTCTCTTTGTGTCCCCAACGGTCGTTGTGGTGTTCCATCTTGTCCGCATCTTGTCAAACATGAGACCTCCGCACTCGGAACGGTCGTGGACCTAAAATCTGAAGATCAGAGGTCTTGACACTCTCTTACACTTAACCAACACAATTCGGTGGACCAAACACGGTCAAGCAACACCGTCTGGATCCCTTGAGTTTATCGACTCTTCTGGGTTCGGACACATAATGGTCGAAGCGATCAGGTGGTGGAAGAGAGTGGACGTTCCGACGGCAGGGGACATTCTACCCCCCGGGAGGGTGGCTAGGTCGACCGGGACACCTAGTGTATTGAGGATAACAATTCAGTCAGTGGTGTTTAGTCCCTGGGGTAACTAAGTCAGTCGTGGGAATATAGTGAACTGAGGCTATATAACTATAATTCGGTCGGGGGACTTGGGTAGTGAGAGGGAAAATTCCTTCGAATTATTTCCTTTCTTCTTTTCACAGGTTTTCATCCGTCACGTAGTAGTTCCGAAGGAAAAACCATAAGGATATCTTACCATAAAATTATCTGGTGTTTAAATAACTTCTACATGGACGTACTATTGTCAGAACAAAATTTCCCCCTATAATTAAAAACCAAGAACCACGAAGGGACCGCCAGGTCACCAATTCTGAGGTGTGAAACTTACGTGGTTACACCCCTCGTACCCAAACTAGGGATTTACCGTTGGGTGAGGTCATGAGAACGGACCTTTTAGGGTACCTACCTCCTCGGACCATCCGATATCAGGTATCCCAACGTTTCTCAACCTGTGCTGACTCGCTGAAGTGAAAGAAGAAAGAAAGAACCGTTTGTCTTAGTGTGTGTCTGTATGTGTGTGTGTGTGTAAAAGTTCTACGTAGTTATCATTAACAAAATACAATAACTGTATCTCGAATATATAATGGAAAATCTTTCGGTACTGTGAAATTTGTCAAAGTCTAGAAATATTTCGATATATATTTTATATATACACATATATATATGTGTGTGTGCAATCAAAAGTCTGGGTAGACTTCGTATTAAACTGACTTCGTTTTTTATCATACCGTTTCTTATTCACTTTCGTTTGATGGAACGAGGTTTCGAAGACCACGGTCACCGAAAGGCCGAGTGACACTCCAGTACAGGGTAATAGAGAGACGGAAGTCGAAGACGAGGAGAGAGGAAGGAGGGAGCGACCGGAGGAATACATGGGTTCACTATTGACCTCATAAGGTCTAAATCTTATCAACGTAAAGAAGAGAGACCCAATGAAAGGGGGCTGTAGGTGTACCGAACGACCTATTGGTAGAATAAATAAGTTTACAGCGAACGGGTCCCGGAAATACCAAAGGAGATACAAACTTTTATGTCCCTGAAGGGATCACCAGATCACCAATCCTGAACCACGAAAGTGACAACCCTGGGTCGGAACTAGGGATCAGTCCCTTAATCCAGAAGGGAAGGCAACAAATCAAAAAGAAGAACGGTAATAGTGAACGATTTATGTGTAAAATAAAATTAAAACGAACAATAGACAGGAGAACAAAAGAAAAGGGGTGATCTTACATTTCTATTTGTGACGTTTTTAAATACTAAAAAAAAAAAAACGACACCAAAGGAACCTCGGATCTAGACATAGTCAGTATATCATCCATGTTTCGGTATAAACAACTTACTTACTTACTTGTCGATATTTTGTCTATGTTTCTCTGTTGCGTGTCCTACTCTAGCAACCTTGATCTCAAATCCCGGTTCTTCTTTGGTCCTTGATTTATAAGTAGTCATCATTTTTTAATCACAAAATTTTAAATAACTGTCTCTGGTATTATCATTGGTAAAAAAAGAAAACGAATTACAAACGGAAAGACTTGTAATAAAACACATTTTATTTTCCCCCAATACTATGAAATTTCCTCCCAGTCCAATCTTACGTGAAGGTACTACTCAATTTCTTTCTTCCCAGACCTTGTGACGATATCCTGTTCTGAGTTCCTAATCAAAAATCTTTCTCTCTCTCTCTTTCCTTCCGTCCTTCCTTCACTATCCCTGTCTCGTTCCCTACTCCAGTAACAAAAAAGCAGCAACACCCGCACGAGTGAACGCAGGCTGTGGAACGCTGGGGCACCTGACATATTGGACGGTCTGAAGAGACACGCACCTCAAAGGGTCCGTTCTTATGGTCTCACCCAACGGAAAAGGAAGAGGTCCTCTACAAGGGCTGGGTCCCTAGCTTGTGTACATAGAAGGTAGAGGACGTAACCGTCCGCTCAAGAAATGGTGATCGCGGCGAACCCTTCAGGTCTATTAATAATTATTTATCAACTAAGGTAATCCCCTAAGATCATTTCTTTTTTCATACCCTCTGGGGACATTCAATGACTAGTGACTTCTTTCGTCCGAACAAATCGTTGCTTTGACACGTTGTAGCCACACTTTGTACGGGCCTTTGTTTGTCAACACCGTACTCTCGGTGCAGGACGGGGCACTCGAGTCATTTCATCACTGAGGAGACGCGTGTGATTTTTGTTTTTATATTCCCTTGCCACTATATGATTTTGGACCCTACTAAGTGGCAAAGTTAGTACACGGTGACGGAAAGACGAGTAAAGGTAACGCGTCACTGCCAGGACCGAGCTGCACACCCCTGTTCCTTTGAGGAGGACAGTGGGCGGACAGACATTCGGAGTGTTCGCAGGACAACATCATTTAGTGAAGAATAGATAGCGAACCGGAGAACGTCTGTACCTAAACTAAGGACCAGGGCCTTCTAGGGTGCACGGCGTCTCGTCGATTCGGACACACTGTATCAATAACTCGGACACGGGATCTCGGACCCTCGGCGTTGACTTCGGGTCCGGGGTCTCGGGCACGAGGTGTTCTCTCTGGTGACGCTACTCTTCGGGCTCGTGGCGGATCTCTCATCGGGGACGGACGGCGTCAATCCCTTTTCCGGTTCGGGGCTGCCTCTGGGGCGTGTCGGTTTCTGTTTATTTATCGTCATAAATTTTTTGTTTGTTTGTCTTTCGGTCCGTAGGTTCGTCTACCGTCTGTTCCCAACATCTCTTCGCGGAAATGACCCCAGACGTAAACAAATAAAGAAATAAATAATAGCTCGTTTCTTTTTCGCCCGACTCCTCGGCTTCATTCTTCTGGTCACTTTTACCAACGTTTCTACAGGACCAAATCCGGACTGTGGTCCTCCCTCACACAATTAAAGAAGAACGACAGTCGGTAAGGGTCCACTTGACTTATTTCCATAACATCAAATTAGAAGTCCGTGTAGCCCCCTCCCCAAAGGTCTCTCCTCGACAACGTATATAAAATTCGATATCCGTTGTAGGGAAATTACTAATTGAACAGTGTTTTCGTTATCTCTTGTTTCCGATGTCATTTTCTTTGACTGGACAATGCCTCCGTCTAAATAACTAATGGATTAGGTCGGATTAAGTAAAGTACTTAAAAAGGAATCCATTTCCAATAAGACGACCGGACCTACATTTATTGGTAGTCAAACAGAAGTCTTAGTACAGACGTAATGGTGTTATATAACTCCGAAAAGAACGACATAGTCTCCTCGATTGCTTTCCGTCAAGACTAGTCCGGTTTCTATTTTGACCCTTTTAGTGATAGTATATCTTTTACTGACGGCCCCGCGGTATTGACTTGCACCAAAGTACCTAAATTCTTGTCGCTCGACGTTCCATAAGACTATCCGCACAACATTCTCTGCTTCCCTTTAAGACCGAGCTTCCTTCCTTCCTGGGACAGGTCTCAGACAGTCCTACCTGAGTCGTCTCGAACTTGGTTTCACTAACATTCTCCCAGGATCTAGGGCACAAACATACGATAAATAAAAATAATTAAGTACGAAGATGAGTCGATACCAAAAACTTCGGGATGATACTCGGTCAATGGCAAGATTCGTGACACGTATATAGCGCAATTTTTGTTAGGGACGAAAGAAAGGAAGATGCCTTCCCTCTGACTATAATTCTTTATTAAATGTGCACGTCTCGACCCGGCCATCTAACTCTCGTCGACACCACCTCCACCCTGAGCCGCTTTCCAACCGAGGCCTCGAGTCTAGACGTCCCCTTCCTCCCCGCTCCTCTGGACTCCTTTCTTCCCAGATCTGAGTTCTTTCTCGCTCACACCCGGAGGTTCCTCCCCGGTGGACTAGACGAACTCCTTGCGACCCTCCAGTCACACCAGTCTCCGGTTCTTCGTTGCCCCTCTAATCGTCCCGCCGCTCCTCCTCGGGTCTGATCTCCCGGAAACCGATGAACTTAACACCTGTTCTGGACCACGGTGCACTTCTGGGACTCGCCACATAGACTCTTCCGGGTCGGGCCGAGGACACAAGTACCATCCGTAGTCCCATACTCGCACCTTTCTCCCCCGAACAAACTCCAAAGACACCCTTCGTCCGTTCCCTCCGACCCCCTAAACTGGTCTCGTAGCCACTTCCCAACGTACTCCCCATGAGTCTTAATGACTGACCTACGAACGACTCAACCTCCTTTCCCTTCTCAATTTCCGTAAAGGTATCGAAACCAGAACTCTTGATCTCCTTACTTCGACGAGTCAGGTAGTCAGTGTCGACTGAGAAAGGCTGGGGAACCGGACATCGGGAGCCCCGAAGAGACAGGTACCCTAAAAGGTCCGTTCTTATGGCCTCACCCACCGTTAAAGGAAGAGGTCCCCTAGAAGGGCTGGGTCCCTAGCTGGGACCCAGAGGACGTAACCGTCCGTCCAAGAAATAGTGATATGGTGGACCCTTCGGAAGGACTTTATCCTTCTGGGGTACTTTCCGTTCAAGTTCAGTAGAGAAAATTATATCTCGACACACACACACACACACACACACAGACAGACAGACAGACAGACACACACACACAGACACACACACACAGACACACACACACACACAAGGGAAACACAACAAATGGACACAAACGACTAATAAAGGGAAGCCACGGTAAATTGTACAAGGAGAAAGGAGGTACAAAAGACCTTCAACGGTCCACCCCTGACATTCGAACTACCTCAAGTACAGACTAAACACAGGCAAAGTGGCATCAAGACACACGCCCGGGAGGGGAGAGTCGGCAGAGAGCACAGTGTACCTACACAATCGTCGGCACCTACAGGAGGAACGACACAAGTCAGTGAATCAGGCTGAGAAAGGCTGGGGTACCCGATATCGGGAGACTCCGTAAGAGGTCCGTTCCTATGTCCTCACTCGACGGTAAAGGAAGAGGTCCTATTAGGAGGAGTATAGCATGATTGAACGACGTTCAATACTTTACTACCGTGAGACTAAATCGTAACTCGGAAGTGTCTACTCGACATTATAAAGGCATTTCCCTCATCAATCGATATAATGTCAAGTAGACCCATTGCTTGACATACCTGATTTACGACCTAAAAAAAATTGGGAGAAAAAGACTATCAGTTTTATCACAATCAATGGATCGTAGAAGGTTTTAATTTGTAAAAAAAAGGAAGGTCACTTGAATATCTTAATTTATAGACACTACATAAAATTAGGTAACGTCCTTTAACACTAACTACAATTACTTTTAGTGGGAAGAAACCGAGACCCCAAAACTTACTAGGAGGCAGAGGTCATCAACAAAACAAAGACAACGCCAACAAAGACAACGCTGTTATACAAGGCCCGAGGAGAATGGGTCAACGTCAGGACCTTAGTCAGTAAAGAGGTCCTCGGATCACAAGAGAATTACCTTTTACCATAACTCACTACTGTCAGACCACGGTCTCAAACTAGGAACAAACCCCTGGAAAAGTCGCCTGTCTCGATCCTGTGTGTAGACGTCAAACATTTTCTATTGGAGTAATTCAATAGAATCACTGTATAACTGTGAAGATTAAGTTACGTCTTGATATATCCTAAAAAAAACCCCCCCCCCGACCCAGTACCGAACAAACAAGGGACTGGTCCTTAGTCTGGACACCGGGGGTGTCACCTTCACTAGAGTCCACCGGAATCGGACGTCTCCGAACCTCACCCCGAATCCAAGGAGCGGTCTCTAACTTTCGCGGTCTAGGATCGGTGATCTGGCCACCAGTCACTGCTTCCTGGACCGGGAAGTCGAAACGTCTTTTCCTAAGGATGTTTCTGTCTTTCATCAATGTGTTCATTTCACAATTCTCCTTTTTTCATGTTAAGCACACCTATCCGTCTACTTTCTTAAGGTTTCCGACAGACGTCCATTTATTTATCGTGTGTCTTATCTCTATCTCAAATCTCGAGAAACAAACAAACAAATTTACAAATGAACAGACGTAGCTCGGACACGGTAGAGGGAACACAGTGCACCCTAGAAACCCGAGGCATCAACTCCGAGAGCCCGAATCGACGAGACACCGCACACTCTAGACTCAAGGGACTGGTGCCCAGCTTGAGTCCAGGGGACGTAACTTTCCTCCTAAGAATTGGTGACCTATTGGTCTCTTAAGGGGCCCGTCAACAAAAATTCGTTCACACTTACAGTCTTAGAGGGGCGACGAACAGTGTTACGAGTAATGACACTAAGACTGAACCCTCTTGAACCAACCGCGTGTCATTACAAACGAAAATTATTTGTAGGTCCCTAGTGAGACACTGGGTATGTGACTTTTTGCGGTAGAACTCAAGTACCACACTCCAGAGAGTACAACTTAAAATTCCACAGTCAGGACGTACATCCTGTTTCAATAATTTCCCTTCTCATCTTGAACAGACTGGTTAACTTTATTTTACCGTATGCATTGATGGACAGGGAAGTCGATTTTATATCACCGTACCACCATAAAAATTTTAGGAAAAGTATCTGAATTGATAACATTTCACTTAAAGTCGGAGGGGAAGACTCAGTAAAAAGCGTAGGGTTAAGAAGAAAGGTTCGATTAATTCGTCATCTTTGGTCGACTCTGGTGTTTTTCCTCACCAACTAGGTAGTGCAAAAGGACATAATAACATAAGATATGCACAGTACCCCGAAAGGACTACCGAATCTACCCTTTCTTAGACGGTCGTTGCGTCCTCTACACCCAAACTCGGGACATAGATTCACCCTACCTTGTACTAAATTATATTTAGAAACTAAACGACAAATTCCTCGACTACAAACGACATTAACTGAAAGAGGGGGAGAAAGGACCATTGTACGTTAAACTTTGTAGGTAATGAACAAGAATTGATTCCGACTTGGCATAACTGATGTAACTTTGACGATATCATCGTGAACACTGTACACAAACTTATGTTTCATATAGGTAGTCGTAACACCGTTAATGTCACCTATAGTTTACCCAAACATTATCGTGAATTTTGCGACAAAATCCTCACAATGGCAGTCCTGAAGCAAACCCCAGATATCAAAGAGAAGTACGATTACTATTTGTGATCTAAAACATACATATACGTAAAAATAAAACTATTTACAAACCGACACAGTATGGTAATCGATTGTTTACATCTAAATGAGAAAGTATCAAAGAGCTTCGAAAATGTTCCTACGATTATGTACGGGGTGTTATATAAAGAAGAAGAACAAGTCAGCGATTCAGTACAGGTCGAGAAACGTTGGGACACCTGACGTCGTGTGGTCCGAGGGGACAGGAGGTGACAGAGAAAAATAATGATATGTTAAAAATTTTTCTTAGGTAGAATTTGATTACGAAAACAGTAAGAAATACCAGTATAGATAAGAACGTTACATTGACGCGGAAGGTAACAGGAATTAGTTGAAATATTTTCTGTATTTTTTTTTCTGTATCTTTGTTCTGTTTCAATAAGCTAAAGTATAGTTAAACTTTTATTTAGTCAAGAAGAGTTTGTTTTTGTTATTATCGACGGGGTTTGGTATCCTATAGTTGTACAAAATACAAATATAGGGATCCTGACGTCTATATAACTATGGATTTGAATTACTTTCCGTCTTTGTTACTGTAAGAGATTTATTAAGAAATATCTTACTCTAGATGAAGACTTTATTCATGGAATTACTGAACTTAAACTATTTAATCTGTGGTCCCCTTTCAAAGGAAAACTAGGGTGAACTCAGTTTAGAAACAGTTGTTGGGATTACGAAAATCTACCGTTTTAATACAGGGATACAAACCTGTTCTGGATAGTCGGACTAAATTTTACGAATAAACACGTATAATCTACGTGATAACGATACATAAATAAAATGCTTTGTAATAAGACAAATTAATTCTCAAAAGACGACTTCATAAATAAGGGACGACGATTCAGTGAAGTCAGTACAGGTTGAGACACACTGGGGTATCTGTCGTCGGGTGGTCCGAGGGGGCAGGGACCCTAAGAGGTCCGTTCTTGTGACCTCACCCAACGGTAAAGGAAGAGGTCATGTACTTTCACTTTTCACTTTCACTTCAGCGAGTCAGCACAGGCTGGGAGTCGCTGGGGTACCTGACGTCGGAAGGTCCGAGGAGGCAGGTACCCTAAAAGGTCCGTCCTCATGACCTCACCCCACGGTAACGGAAGAGGCTAAATAAGGGATGTATATATTTATAAATTAACGTCTTCATATTTCAACTATACAAAAGATAAAAAGACTGATATAAATCACGCCAAAAGTAACCAAGGGTCACAAAATAAAGAAAATTAAAGAGTCACATCAGAACAAGAGTATTCAGTATCAAAATAATTTTCCTCGTTATATTTAAAAGGTGGGGAAACCCATCAAATGATAATCTAAAACACAGATAACTTTTCCTCAATACAAGTGTTAAAAACGGACATTTCATTCGACGTATTTTAAGTTATATCTAATTATTATGGTTTGACACTAAATCAAAGTAGGTTTTCTCTACTTTTGTACTGACACTGTAACATATAAAAAAACAGTAAGGTGAGGGACCGGAACATCAAAATCGTTTTTAAAGACTTGAAACCACTTCGTTAGTTCTTTCACTTAAAAGACAAAAAATATACGTAAAATTCTTTGATACGACAAATGGAGAACTTTCTTGTATCCTATTTTGTAACGAGTTGACATGGATTTCTAACTGTAAAAGACACTCTAGATAATACTGATTTATCATACAATTAGTTTTCCAATAAATAGATTAATAAACAATTTAGTAACATGACTCTAACCTCCCATGTTTCTTTACCCTACTCGGTTATTCTCTCATTATTGATGTTCTATTATAATCTTTTATTTTAGATCATTATAAGGTATGGGTCCGTTGATCGTAGAAGCATCTCCTGAGACATCAATTTTCTCGTGTCAGTGTCTCCTCTTATCTCCGACAAAGTGGCTGCACCTATCTTTGACAACTTACAGAGTCGACCTTATTACTTACTCTCTTAGTCAGGTGTTTATAAAAAACAAAGAACACATAGTCCTTAACACTACAGGGACCTCTCTTTTCTCTCATACTGCAAACGTTTCTTACTTGTGGACGAAACTCTTTCCTCTTTTTCCTTTCCCACATCTAAAAGTAATGTAAGATAACTAGTTATGGTAGGAACTGTAAAATAGAGTAAATTGAGATTTTCAATTGCGTTCACCTAAAAGAATAGAGGTAAAACGTTTTACCAAAGGAACAACCGAGTCTGCCATTTCTTAGACGGAGTCACGGCCTCTGGGGCCAAACTCGGAACCACACCCTTCTAGGGGACCTCTTCCCTTACCGATGGGTGAGGTCATAAGAAGAAAGAACCTCTTAAGGTACCTGTCTCCTCTACAACGGCTCAGGCCGTACTGACGCACTGATCACGAAGACGTTTTTGTCACGAACTCCCCTCTTATTTTGAGTGCCTTTCAGTGATCCAGAATTTCTCTCTTTCGACGCTAAGGTTACAGTTGACTAGAATATTTATAAAGAAAGACCTTGTGACTCTTTAATACTTGTGTCGAGTCACAGGACGGTAGTGTCACTCTCAACTTGATTAGTGACTTCATTAACATGAGTGGGGCAGGGAAGTTGCCAGGGACCAAACCCTTCTAGGGACCTCCTCCCGCACCACTGGGTGAGGTCATAAGAACGGACCTCTTCAGGGCACCTGTCTCCTCGGACCGCCCGACGCCAGGTGCCCGAGTCTGTCCTGAGTCGCTGCCTGCCGTGTCGTGTAGAGAAGCTGGTGGTATGTTCATGTAAAAGAGAGCACAGTGAATCAAAAGGACGGGCACTAATCTTTGTCAGGTAAAGTTCACTGGAAACCAGATCAGGTTACAAAGACTTATTTTTTAATTTAGAATTCCATTCTAACACTATCTGGACGCGTCAATCAACGGTCCGCTTTCCGTACCTCCGTTCGGTTTCCCGACGCCCAACAACAATGTCTACCACAGGTGGTCTCCCGCGGTCTCGTGACCGCTTGAGTTGGTCGCCCAGGTCCCGCTCTGAAGTTCCGATCCACTACTCGAACCTCCTTGGGTTCCTACGGGGGACTCTCTGTCCAACTAATCCCGCGTGAAGATTTAGGTCCTGAAGGGACCACCGAGTCTGCCATTTCGTAGAGAGATGTTACACCCTCTGGACCCAAACTCGGGACCCAACCCTTCTAGGGGACCTCTTCCTTTACCGTTGGGTGAGGTCATGATAACGGACCTTTTAGGGTACCTGTCTCCTCGGACCATCCAGATACCCCAGTGTTTCTCAGCCTGTGCTGACTCGTTGAAGTGAAAGTGAAAGACAAAGATTTAGGGACCGGGTTTCACGGACGGGAGGCGTTCCCTCGTCCCTACCCGGAAGGCGTGCGTGACCCCAGGGAAGGTCAGACCAACCCACCGGAGTGCCGGACTGATACCTAACAAAGAGGTCTGCGTCTTTTTTTGGACGGAACCTGAAGGGACCACCGTGTCACCTACTCTTAGGCGGACAATTACACCCCTGCACCCAAGTCAGGGACCAGACCCCTCTAAGGTGTATGGAGTCACGTTGAGTCGGGTCTACGGTGTCGATGACTCGGGTGAGAGGTCTCGGACGTCGGACACCCATGACTCGGACACGGGGTGTCGACGACTTCGGGTGTCCGGGAGCTCAGTCGTCCTGTTCTTCCCTCCGGTGGAGGCACTCCCCGGGCGTGGGGTGTCGACGACTTCAGGTACCCGGGAGCTCAGACACACGGTATTCTTCCCTCCGGTGGAGGCACTCCCCGGACGCGGGGTGTCTCTTCTCATGGGGGCACGTGGTGTCGACACCTTTCGGGTACGTTGTTGCTTCCGGGACGTCTCGGTTTGCGTTAATTTTTTTTCTGTAGGGACGGAACTGAAGAACACCTGCGTGTCATCTCCGAGTCATCAGTATCGCAATTACTGATACACGCAGTAAAAGGTTTATCTCTGAGTTCACAATGTCGGAAGCAAGGCATTTGGAATCCCACGAATGGTCTGCACCCTAGGAAGTCCTGCCCTACCGCCAGAAATTACCTTGGTTGTCATCCACAGTGCGTTAATCCACAAACCACCTTCCTCGACTCCACACCGCACAGACGAAAGAGACACAATAATTTTCACCACGATCCCCTTACCGTAGGCGTGTTCCTTGTTCGAACAATTTCTACGGTCAAGTACCCGGGCTGTGGTCTCGACGTCTGAGTGTCAAAGCAGAAACGCACGACCTTACGAAACATACGCACAATTTCAAACTCCCCGTTCTAAACTTCTGCACGAAAAGTGAGATCCGAACGGTGTCTCTGTCTGCTGTGTCACTCAAAGTTTATGATGATAGTGGACACTGGAGGAAGTGTGTAAGACACATAACCAGGCCTATACATCAACTTTTACCTATTGGTTGTTTCTGGACAACATATCGTGTGCCTTGAGATGAGTTACAATACACGGTCGGGTCTACCCTACCTTCAGACCCTCTCTTACGTATGTATATAGTCAAGTCAGCGAGTCGGCACAGGCTGAGAAACGCTGGGGTACCTGACGTCGTGCGGTCCGGAGGGACAGGTAGTGGTTGAGGACCTCAAGTGAGAGTGAGTGCAGGTAGCTCAGTCACTACGGTAGGTCGGTAGAGTAGGAAACAGCAGGGGAAGAGGAGGACGGGGGTTAGGGAGAGTCGTAGTCTCAGAAAAGGTTACTCAGTTGAGAAGCGTACTCCACCAATTTCATGACCTCGAAGTCGAAGTCGTAGTAAGGAAGGTTTCTTTAGGGTCCCAACTAGAGAAAGTCTTACCTGACCAACCTAGAGGAACGTCAGGTTCCCTGAGAGTTCTCAGAAGAGGTTGTGGTGTCAAGTTTTCGTAGTTAAGAAGTCACGAGTCGGAAGAAGTGTCAGGTTGACAGTGTAGGTATGTACTGGTGTCCTTTTTGGTATCGGAACTGATCTGCCTGGAATCAGCCGTTCCATTATAGAGACGAAAACTTATACGACAGATCCAACCAGTATTGAAAAGAAGGTTCCTCATTCGTAGAATTAAAGTACCGACGTCAGTGGTAGACGTCACTAAAACCTCGGATTTTTTTATTTCAGACGGTGACAAAGGTGACAAAGGGGCAGATAAACGGTACTTCACTACCCTGGTCTACGGTACTAGAAGCAAAAGACTTACAACTCGAA